>JBAGKK010158603.1:0-23819 GCA_037177015.1 Euceroptres primus | reverse complement strand
GTTTCCTACAATCTTTTTACAAAAGTTCTAACCAAATTGTTATTGGATATTCTTTTAAAATTTTGTATTGTTATATTAACTGACTTCAAAATTGTATGTAACAACAAAATTCATTGTGATAAAAAAATGGTCAGGGAAAATAGAATTTTGGGAATATTTATGCCCCCCCCCCCTTACTGTTATGGTCAATTAAAAGATTTTTATTTTAAAGATTAAATATTCAATTGTAAACAATTTTTACTTTCTTATCTAAAACAATTGAAGAGGCACTCAGTTTTTATGAAGACTTCAGCCTTCTCATGAGAGTCAACCGGTTTTGACAATGTATAAGATACTAAATTATTTTTTAGAATCCTCACAAGAATGTATAGTAACAACAGTTTTTTTTTCAATCGACTGTGAGATTAAGCGCTGTCCAGTTTTAATGTGGCCTTAAATCCGTGGCTGGTCAGAAGTCGTAATTTAATGAAATGGGGTTTGGCGCCGACTCTCGTCCTGTGGTGACATCCAGAACTTTGTCCTGAGGCGTCTATGTCGTGTTCGCATTTCTTGTTTGCTGGCACGAACCGGTTGGTTGTTGTAAACCTGCTGGACTAGCAGAAACTGAGCAGGGGGACTAGGTCCAGCCGATGGTCCTGGTGACTGGCAGATCGCCATGCAAATTCTTTGATCTTGGTCAAAGAACAGCGGCACGTCAAAGGATGACCACAGTAATCCGGTTTCCATCATGATCCGTGGTTCGAAGCTGAGGACGATTCGTAAGGACTGACGAGCCGCAGATAATTCTTTGACGTTCTTTCTCCGATTGGGACAGTGGGACAGTGTAACCAAGGATCGAATTACCCCTTATTAGAGTCGCTCCCGTTCCGAAAGACTTAGATCAAACTTCGGATATATCGTTTGTCTCCCGACACCGCTTTCAATCAAAATGATTATAAATTGTAGTATCGGAAGAGATTTCTTGGAAACTTTCTTGATCCAAGTTGTGCAACGTCCTTTCTAGTTTCAGAAGATTTCTTGAAGATCCAGAAAATCTACATAGTTACACCTCTTTAAAGGCGTGTATCAATATGATCACGTGACCAATTTTCAAGAAAAGACAAAGGCTCTGCCACTAATTTTTCAACTTTGAAAAATGAACAAATCGAATGAATTTTCAAGAAAAAACAAAGCTGAAAAATTAGTAGAGAAACCTTTGTCTTTTCTTGAAAATTCATTTTATTTATTCATTTTGGGGGGCGGAGGGTATGACAAAAGTTCACTATTGTCCATCAGGGGGACGGTTGGTTGGGTCAAACTCCATGTGGACTTTGCCAAAATCTGCAAAAAATCGTCAAGTATATGGGTCATTCCAAAGGTTTTTTTAAAATCGGCTGCGCGACCATGACAGCGATTTATCTGGCAATTTTTTTCCTTATAGTAGGTGCCCAAAACCGCCAAAAATGAAGTATTAGATTTTTCGTTTTAAAACTTTTTGAGAATTTTTTTTTGAAATTTGAGTTTTTCGTGAATTTTGCGTTTCTTTGCAAATTTGCATAAAAAATGTAATTCATAACCAATTTTAATGTTTAATGGATAAATTTATTCGCTTTAGAGAGTAGTTTTAGGGAAAAAATTTACCTTACACGCCTTTCCAAAAATGCAAACTAGGACCGTTTTCAAAATTGCCTATAAATTCAATAAATTTCAAAAAAAGTTCAAACATCTGCCGATTTCTAATTTTCAGGATAAGCGATCTCGCTTTTGCATTTAATTATAAGGTACATTATTGTTAATGAAAATTTCATGGAAATAATTCTAGTGAAGCCATTGGTTATCTCTGATGTAAATATTTATAAGGCTAAAAAAGCGATTTTTGATCAAATTTTACATTTTCACATTGACAATTTCACATTCACATTCACATTAACAGCTATAGTCCTAATTTTATATATGAATATTATATGTAAATTCATATATTCAACCTTGTACAAAAAAAAGTCTCAGAGGCTTTTCCGTGCATTTTAGTTTCTGAGGTGAATTTTTGAAGTGACCTCTATTTTCGAGGTTTTTATTATTTATTTCGAAAAATATTGCTTTTACAGAAAAATATTCTGAAGAGGAATTGTATATTTAATAAAAATATTTCTTTTCATAAAATACACTTTTTTATAAACAACATTTATTGGATAAATCATTATTTTTCGTTAAAAACAGCCATAAATAAAAATCACCTTGATTTTTCATAATTTCGATCAAAAACCGAACCATTCCTTGAAAATTATACATTTCAGAGAAAAATATTGTACATAGAAAATGTAGATTGCAATAAATTACCCATTTTTTCGGGAAAGCATTTTTTCATGTGGTCGATAGTTTAAGAGTGACACTAACTTTTACGATGAAAAAAAAAGTTCCTTGCAGTTTCTCTCATTTATCGAGAAAGGTGTTGAGTCTTCATAATACACTTTTATGACAGGCTTAAAGACCTTGATAAACCACAAATATTTTGTGTGAAACATTTTTCTCTACAATCAATAGTTTTCTAAAAAAATCAATTTTGAGTTTTAAAAATTTTTGACTTTTGGCGTTTTTTGTATTTTTCCGTGAAGAAGGTTTAGAAAAATATTCTAGATAATAGTAAATTATAATCTTTTATTTTATTTGAATCGATAGAATGCGTATTCGTTAATAAATATAATTTTTAAAGAATAAAAGCAATTTACCCAACAGTTTTTTCAAATAACACAAGCCTGCGAAATAAGGGCTTTTGACATATTTTGTCAAATGGAGAGTGGTTTCTTATGTAATTTTATGCTGCGAATCCGAATCTGACCTCAAAATTTGTCCATCACTTCAGAATGCCGGATTAAATAAAATTAAAGTTGTCAAAAATGACTAATTTGGCCTTATTCGTAAAGTCATTTTACTAGAGCAAGTTATTGTACATTTAAATCAACTCTTGGTAAGAGCTAAGAAAGTTAATTTAAAAATTTTGCATTTTTCAGCAAGAATTTATAAGATTTTAGCTTTTATTTAATCCATCGAACATTAAAAACTCATCACGTGTTCTCGAAATATTAATTCATTTGTGTGAGCAAGTAACATCCATCGCCGTGCCGATCACATACTCGACGAGTGTGGATTGTGCACGACCACACAAATAAATCGAGAACCCGTGAAGATTTCAAAATTTTTACAATTTAAATGAAAGCTAAGATCTTAAAGATTATTTTTGAAAAATACAAAATTTTTAAATTATGTTTTCTAGCTTTGGCCAAGAATTGAAGTTGGGGTACAAAATTCTGTCAAAACTTCATAACTTTAAACTTAAATATCTTGGTGAAAAAAAATCCTTTCACGGCAAAAAAATTCATTTTTAAGATAATAAATGGTCCTTTATGTTTACGTTGACTTTAATGTACAAAAAATTGCTCTCTTAGTAAAATGGCTTTACAAATACGGCCAAAATAGTCATTTTTGACAAATTTAACTTTATTTAACTCGTAATTCTGAAGTGGTGGGCAAATTCTGAAGTCAGATTCGGATTCGGAGCGAAAAATTACACAAGAAACCACTCTCGGTTCGAAAAAGTATGTCAAAAGCCCTTACGAGCCCTGACAAGCTTGTGTTATTTGCAAAAAACTGGTGGGTAAATTGCCTTTATTCTTTCAAAATTATATTTATTAACACATAAGCATTCTATCGATTTAGATAAAATAAAAGTCTATAATTTACTATTATCTGCAATTATTTTCTAAACCTTCTTGAATTTTTCAGAAAACTATTGACTGTAGAGAAAAATGTTTTATACAAAATATTTGTGGGTTTTCGAAGTCTTTAAGCCTGTCATAAAAGTGCATTATGAAGACTCGAACACCTTTTTCGGTAAATGAGAGAAACTGCAAGGAACTTTTTTCCCATCGGAAAAATTAGTGTAAACCGCGAAAATAGAGGTCATTTCAAAAATTCACTATATTTTAGAAATTAAAATGCACAGAAAAGCGTCTGAGGCTATTTTTGAACAAGGTTGAATGTGTAAATTTACATATAATAATCATATATAAAATTAGGACTATAGCTGTCAAGTCGGTGTGAAAATGGCAAATTTGATCCAAAATATATTTTTAGCCTTATAAATATTTATATCAGAGGTAACCAATGCCTTCACAAGAATTATTTCCATGAAATTTTCATTAAGTATAATATACCTTACAATTTAATCCAAAATTTGTTATCCGATATTTTTTAATAATTTTTTCAACAAATTATTATTATGGTAAGAATTAATAAAAAAGAATGGTTTTTCTTCTTATTCTGTACAAATTATCTTGACAATGATGTTCACTAAAGAAAATTTGTCATTCGATATTTGTTTATAATTTTTTAACGAATTATATAATCAAATGCATATTATCGGCTTATTATCGGCAATTAGGGGCAAAAAAGGTCGTTTTTTTCTTCTAATTATCTACAAAGTAGTGATATTTAGTAACGAAAATTTTTCATCCGATATTTGTTTATAATTTTTTAAAACAAATTATATAAACAAATGCAATTTGGTCGGCATTTACTAGATAAAAGATCGTTTTTTCTGCTTATTGTCTTCAAATTATATTGGCCATGTTGTTTAGTGATGAAAATTTATCATCTAAGGTAGATGACCCAGTAATCGTTCCGGTCCCAGAAATCGTGCAATTGGCATATAACCTAAATAAATAACCATAAAAGATCTCTAAAAAAGTATTTAGTAACAAAAAATGACAAGCCTTAGCATTATTTATAATCAAAATCAATAACAATCAAGTATAAATGCTTAAAAAATAATATTGACGGCGAAACGATTACTGGGACTAAGGTCACGATTACTGGGTCATTTACCTTAATATGTTTTATTTATTGTTTAAAATTTACGTACCAAATGCTTATTATCGACATTTATAGGCAAAAAATATCGTTTCTTCTTCTAATTGTCTAGAAACCTTCTTACGAGTGATGTTGAGTAATGAAAATTTGTCTTTCGATATTTGTTTATAATTTTTTAAACAAATTATACAAACAAATGCTTATTATCGGCATTTACTGGCAGAAAAGATCGTTGTTTCTGCTAATTGTCTTCAAATTATATTGACCATGATGTTTAGAGATGAAAATTTATCATCCAATATTTTTTATGTATTAAACAAAATTATAAACAAATATCAGAAGAAAATTAGAAGAAAACAAAGTTATTTTTGCCCATAAATGCCGATAATAAGAATTTGGTCATCAATTTTTTAAACAATACATAAAAAATATTGAATGGTAAATTTTCATCATTAAGCATCATGGCTTATCTTATAATATAATTGTATAATTTATATAAAAAAGTATATTACATAAATGATATAATTTACATATAATTGGCATATAATTTATATAAAAAAGAATATTACATAAATGATATAATTTACATACAATTGGCAGAAAAACGATATTTTTTCACAATAAATGTCGATAATAAGCATCTGTTTATATAATTTGTTGAAAAAATTATTTAAAAAATATTGGATGACAAATTTTCTGCAATGAAAATCATTGGCAAGATAGTTTGTACAGGATAAGAGGAAAAAACTATTCTTTTTGTCCATAAATGCCGATAGAGGACATTTGTTTATAAAATTTGTTAAAAAAATTATTTTAAAATATCGGATAACAAATTTTCTTGATCAAGTCTTATCTTGACGATAAAAGCAAGCAATTTTAACGTACAAATATACTTTGTAAACGAACAATCTACAATGTTGACTGTTTGTTAAAATAATTTGTCTACTTCAGGAGTTAAAAATTGTTTTTCTTTCCCTACTAATTAGTATAATTATATAGTGTACTGTGTAAAATTACTATAGTAGTTTTCTACTAATGAAATAGTGCCGAATTGTTTACCCATTGATTTAGTAAATTACTAATCCTCTTAGTAATTAGGCTTACTTAGTATTCAGGCTTACTTAGCACTTAGGCTTACTAAATGAATTAGTAATTTTTTACTAAAGTTTTTAAATTACTAAAGTAATTGGTAAACGATTCGGCAAAGTTTTACACAGCACAGTATACAATAGGGTGATAAATCAAATTATTTTTGAATTAAATATAAGATAGTAAGATTCCACAGGCTTTCCGTTTACGAAAGTTTATGGATTTTAAATTTTTTTTTTAAATTCATTTTATAATTGTCGGAAGAATATTGCCTTAATTTTTTTTCGATATCAAAAATTGTTTTCAGTAAAGAAAGTACTTTCTAAGTTCAGTACTTTCTAAAAGTTTCAGAATTTTAAAAGAAATTTAAAGATGAATGTTTGCTTTTTATCTCAACTTTCTCATAAAATCGCAACTTAAAGAGTGCTAATACCCGCCTTAAAATAGTTTTTCTATAAGAAAAAAAATTTGAGGGACACATGAAATCCTCATAAAGGATATAATGCATTGTACAAGATGAAATAATTAAAATTATAGAATTGTCAGTTTTAGAAAGTTAAAAGTATAAAACTAGAAATCGTTACTAAAGCAAGTGATAAACAATTCGGCACTATTTCATTAGTAGAAAACTACTAATTCAGATTTATATAGAGAGAATAAGTAATAATATTGTGATTAAACATTTGAAATATAAAAAGATTTCAGGATGCTTACCCTGTACAGTCAAACTCAACATTAACCAATTTGAACCAAGTCGTTTAGTTGCTTTAAATAAAAATGTTGCTTAAGGGAACCAAACTTTTACTGAATCAACAAAATTTTTTGTTAATTGATCCGAATCTTTAGTTGAAGGTACCAAATTATTTATTTTGGGTTAAATGAACTAAAACTTTTGGTTGACTCAACCAAACGTGTTTGGTTGACTCAACCTAACATTTGGTTCTCCGTAAATTAACCAAATTCTATGGTTGAACCAACCAAAATTTGATTGATTCAACAAAATATTTTTCTCCCTTACAGAAAAAAATTGTTTAAGTGATAATTGTTTATTTAAAAAGTTATTTGAATTTTTGTGTTTTTTCCTTTCGCTTTAGGCAAAAATCGTAATTTTTATTCAATTTCAATTATCAATGGCTCATTTTATTCTTTAAAGGATTCTTTACAGCTCTCTTTGGTGTGTTTTTATTAAAATTTGTTATTTAGTGTATTATTTAATTTTCAAGATGAATAACCGTATAATTTCTAAATAAAATAATTTTAATAAAATCGTACTAAGTAAGAATTAAAAGGATCTTTCAAGGAAAAAAACAAACTACAGAGAATTGAAATTCAATGAAAATTACGACTTTCATCTAAGACGAAGGAAAAACCACAAATATCCAAATAAGTATTTTTAAGTCAACAATTTTAAGACAAACTATTTTTTTAAAGTATCCTTAAGTTTATGTTTCACAATTCGTTAAACATAATTTTGGATTTATTCTCTTTGATTTTATAAATCAACATAAAGATTTTTTTATTGAAACGAACGCCCTTGGTCGAAACCATCATCGGGCAACCAAGATATTACCTACAAATTCATTATGTCTAGTGTTATCATTAACCTAAAAGGATTTTATAATTTTTTTCTTCTTTAGTATATTAGTATCTTGCCAGCCCATGAAGTTATTTATAAAGCTAAGGTAATTTTTTTATGAAATCTTAATGTAGGTTTTTTCACGTTACTAACATGATATAAATTATGCTATGAGATTCTTTTGGTAAGATCGGCATGGTCGGTCTAAGAACATTTGGCTAATATATACTTAATAAGAATGTCAACGAATGTTTTACAACCAATATTTTGCAAGTTTAATTGCAAGATTTTATTAATTTTGAGGTTGACTGTACGGGTATGACTGTATGAATTATCCTTAAAAAGGAGTTTTAATTAAACTAAGAATCAACAGTTTTGCTGATAAAGTTCTCAAGTCTCGTCTTGAAGATTTAGTCTATTGGGGTTTAAGGTTGATTGTCTGAAGTTAGAGGAGGTCCTCTTTAACAGAACCGAGGCAAACAACCCGACGCTAGTGAGTTCACGCATCATGGGTCACGCAGGATGTGGGTTCTCATAGCATACTCTGAAGATCTTTGAACATTTCATCCCAAGACATTCCCTCTGGCGAAATTTTTATTAAATGTTGCACTTCCGCCAATGACTTCTACTATCTTCATTTAAGTATTCAAATCTGACCCTAAAATAAATGTAACATTGATATTGTTCGAGATTAATGTCCATAAAATCTCATAAAGTTTTTGGAAGTTCCATAAAGATCTCTAAAGTTTCACTGAAGCTTCATGAAGTCCTTTGAAGTTTTTTGAATTTCTTTGAAAACCCTTGGAAATCCAACCGAAGCAAAAATATATTTTTCTCCACATTGGAAAGTCAATTGAAGCCTGAAAATGATTCTTTTGGTCGACCTTTTGATCTGTCGATTGCTGAAATTTCGAGTGAACGTAATGCAAGTTTCAGAGATTTCGATCAGCCGATGAGGCACGTTCAGATCGAAATCGGTGCGCCGCAAAACGTCAGAGGTTTCATTTCGTGCCTGGGGCAATGTGACACTCGTCCATGGCAGTTTAATTGGATTGAGATTCGTGACGACCAGCCGTTAGGAAAGCCACCTGGTGGTTTCTTTAGTGGTGCTGCCTCACCAATTTCATTCTCGTCCTGTTAGTAAACGAAACTCCAGAGACAGAGCCTAGAGTCTACACACAGACATCATCAGGTATTTCATTATCTCTGATGCTTATTTCAAAGCATTACTTTCTACGATTCTACTTTGCAACATCTCTTTCAAGGTAATTGAGTGAAAGACAACTTCTAGGAGTTGAAGAACTGGTAGACACTTCTAATAATAGAGACTTCAGTCTCTAAATCTAAATTAGTAGTCATCTACTAATGAAACAGTGCTGAATTGTTTACCAATTGCTCTAGTAAGCATTTCTACTTATTTGTAGTAGAAAACTACTAATTCACAGTACTGAACTACTAATGTTCGATATGTACAAAGGAATATTTTGATATTATACTTTGGTAAATGAGAATCAGAATTTTTTAATCTTAAGAACATACGCACTTAAATAAAAGAGAATTTGAACATCTTAATGTAACAACATTAGAACTTTGAATAACGATCGAGTATTTGTACTTCGTAAACTTAATACTCAAATAAAACAGTTTGCTTTTCAAACACTTAATTGTGATGTTCACAAGAGATCATTTCTGGTACGTTTAGCTTTCTGCAAAGCTTCTAAATCGCTGAGATCACAGTCAGGTTGACTTATAAACCACACCAATGCAATATTAGTGCTTTGGAGAGCTTCACGGTCAGATGGTGGAGTCTCATGAGATTCAGTAGCATCCTTTTTTTCTTGGCCTATAAGAATAGCCTATAAGAATTTTACATAAAATAGCTAAAGAAAATTAACAAAATTAATTACTGTTGTCTAAACTTTAAATCTGAAGGATCCAATACATACTGTGGAAATGTCTACTATGTCATCGTCACTTAAGATTTCTCATCCATAGTCAATTTCGAGCCAATTGCACGCGTCTTCACATTCCGAGATTCTTTTCAAAAGATCCAATGTTTCATTTGCGTCCACACCTGTGTTGGTCTCTTCTTCTTTGCGTGATGGTAGAAGTTTATTCCACGCGTTTTTAAAATTCTCGAACGTCAATTGGTCCCAAGCTTCTGCTAACATAAATCACAAATCTTTAAGCGTAAGAGCTTTCAAAAATTCTACAACGCGCGTGTAATCTTCTGCAATTAGTAGTTTGTAAAAAAGCTTCCTTCTGTTAATTCTCTTAAGCTTGACGATTACCCCCTGATTCGTCGGTTGGATAATTGCAGTAGTATTCGGAGGCAAATATTTAAAAACGATATTTACGTTCTTTTGCAACCTTGCATCCCGGAACAAGACTTTGATCGCATAGCGAGAGTTTTTGTTGGCAACTCTTTCCATAAAACACTAGATAATATTTATGAATGTCATTAAGGCCGGAGACGTAGCATTATTAGGGTTCACATTATATGTTCTTTAATGTTATATTAAGTAGTGAGAGGGAGATAATTTTGAATTTTTTAGTTATATACCAAATAAATTCTGTACTATATATTCATTTTGAATTAATCATATATTTTCTAAATTTTCTGAAATTCTATAATTAAAAGATATGCTTCTTTTCAAAGACCTTATATCTGTTATTAACAAAAACAGTTTGAATAATAAGAATATTGTTTATAGCAACTCACCCTTGTGACCAGCCATTGCTTGCTTTGAATTTTGATGAACCTTTAAGTTTTTCGGTAAATAAAAGTGCTTTTTCGCACAAGATCGGGCCTGACACAGGCTCCCCCAAAGATATAGCTTGTTGAAACCACGTATAAAGGGTATTCTCTACAGGCTTATTTTCTTGATAATTAATTTTTCTTTTTCTTAAATTTCCATCCTTTGATTCAATTAATTTTGCGTATTCAGAGATGTTTTTCCTATTTTTATTGATTTCCGTTATCGTTGAACGAGCCTCACCACACTTTTCTGCCAGATCAGATTTCGAAACTTTACCTTGTGCTAATTAATTAATTACCTCTAATTTATCACTGATTTTTAACCGGCATTGGTTTCTTTTTCTTTGTTTCATCTATAAAATATTATACATTATTATCCTAAAAATAGACATAAACAATTATTGAAAACATTGAAGTTATTGAATTGAATTAAATGAAAAAATGAAATTATTTAAAATGTCAATAAGAAACGTAACCTTAAAATCAGAACAGAGAAATTTCAACAACATATTTTGTGCATAACATATATATTTAATAAATTACTGTGATTTCATCATAGTCGCCCAATTTCTGACAGAAAATAAAACGCAATTATCACTTACCAATCTTAGAACCAGCACAAGAACACTTCACGTAAAAACATAAACATCAAAAATGTGAATTAGTAGTTTTTTACTAAAAATGAGTAATTTACTAAAGCAACTGGTAAATAATTTAGTACTATATTATTAGTAGAAAACTACTAACGTAGTTTTTAAATTATAATTCAGATTTAGAGAGTTAATTATTAGCTACTTAGTATTTGTGATTCTTGAAGTTATTAAATATACATATTTTTATTAAGTATTTCTACCTCATGAGGGTAAAAAATTCTGAAAATTTGTCCTAAGTCATTTGAGGTTGAACTCAAATATTAAGGGGCATTATTTCTCAAGTGTACCCAATCCAAAAAATGAAGTTCTCCGATGGGGCTCAAGTTTACAAAAAGTTCAGTCCTATTGGATGCCACTTCAAAGAAAAAGGATTGACCAGTTTAGTCAGAAATCTCGCCGAAGTAGAGGGGATGAAATTTTTGTACTTTGCTCAAAAAGCCCCTATTTCAAATCTAATTATCTATTTATGTAAGGCATATAAAAAATTTTGACAACAATGTTTTTAATTTTTAAAAAATGTGAAAAATTTAAAATTTAGCCATCATTTTTCAAAATTAAAAATATCTTTGATTTTTTTAAAATTTCTATTGTTTTTTTTTCTTTTTTTGAACTAAAAATAAAGCTTAAGATGCTTACTTTAAAATCCTTGAATAGCAAAATGTCGTTTCTTGTTGTTTTCGAAAAACTGAATTTCGAGTAACCCGTTTGATTTCACAAAATTTTTCCTATATGTTCAAAAATTACGGAAAATTTCGTGCAAGTACAGTTTTTTTTATAAAAAACGATATTATAAAACTGGAAATTCAAAAAAAATTTTTTGTTGATTTCAGAATTTTTTGAAAATTGTCAAAGGTGAAATTTTTTAAATTTGGTTAATTGCACATTTTAAATGTGCACATGTAATGTACATAATATAATAAATATGTATAAATGTTATTTGTACATTAAAAGTAATTTACATGTAATGTACATAATATAATAAATATAAATGTTATTTGTACATTAAAAATGCGCAACTAACCAAATTAAAAAAATTTCATTTTTGACCATTTTCAAAAAATCCTGAAATCAACAAAAATTTTTTTTTGAATTTCCAGTTTTACAATATTGTTTCTTATAAAAAACTGTACCTGCACAAAATTTTCCGTAATTTTTGAACATATAGGGAAAATGTTTTGAATTCAAGCGGGTTACTCGAAATTCAGTTTTTCAAAAACAACAAGAAACGACATTTTGCTATTCAAGGATTTTAAAGTAAACATCTTAAGCTTTATTTTTAGTTCAAAAAGAAAAAAAGAGTCGAAGTTCAAAAAATAATCAAAAATATTTTTGATTTTGAAAAATGATGGCTGAATTTTGAATTTTAAAAAATACACTGCTCTGACATTTTAGGGACCTCCAATATATGAGTTCCAGGAATTTTTGTCATGGGTGAGGGGTCCAAGGATACGAAAAAGCTGAGCTCGGAGCTCAGCGGAGATGCACAAGAACCGTAGCAATAAAGTGCGCAGTAGTGGCGCAGTAGTCTAAGCGGAGAATTCCGTCGGTTCGCATCAGTTCGTTTTCAGTGTTTTGTTTATGCGTTATGTGTAATAATTCATCAATAATAACTAAATAAAACTTAACAGTGAGGTTAACGTTAAATTAAACTTATATTTAAAAAATATTTTTCACTCGTGACAAAAATCAAACAGAAATAGTTCATAGAGCCCTAACTTGTTTACGTTGAGAAACTTCCGATTTAAGTCCAAGGCCATTCAGGCCATTCCTAAAACCGGACTTAAATCAGAAGAGCAGTGTATTTTGTATTTCATTCGAAAGATTGGGAAAAAATCTATCGAAAACGGTGGGGTCAAAAGTTTTTATCTGCCATACATAAATAGATATTTATATCCAAAATAGAGGCTCTTTGCACAAAGAACAAAAATTTGACCCCCTCTACCTCGACGAGTTTTTGACCAAACTGATCAATCCTTTTTGAAGTGTCATTCAATAGGACAAAACTTTTTGTAAATTTGAGTCCGATCGGAGAACTTCATTTTTTGGATTAGGTACACTTGAAAAATAATGCCCCATAACAAGAATTATTCTTCACAATAATAATGAACTTTTATGAATTTTCGCACTTTTCTGAATAAGATAACGTTTTTTTGCATAAAAAAGTGAAAAATAAGAAATGCATGTATCGTTTACGACCGGTAGTAATATCAGGAGATGTAGTGTCACATTAGACACGCTACTTCGCGCGATTACAACGACGATAAACACACAGTGTGTCCGTGGATGGTGGTAACTCACCGCGACGATTTAAGGTGTAGATAAATTCCAGCGGATACGTACCGTCACCATCAATACACGAGTAAAGAGTGTTCGAACAATGGATAAATTTTTTCCTAAGAAAAAGAGAGTCTGGCGTTCAGAATCGAGAATATTCCTCACGATTGTTTTCTCATTTCAAGGGAAAAAGAGAGAAAAGATCCAAAAACCGGATGTTCCACTTTGTTCCTCCTGGACCTAGTCGTTAATGGCTTTTCGAGTCGGAAGACTAGTTTGTATTTTAAGAAAAAGACTTTTAAAAGAAATACGATGCAGATTAGCTACAAATGTCCACTCTGAAATTCATCAAGTAACATAAAAAACGTTTGCTTTAGGGATTTTGAGTGGTTTTTGGTCAAAGTTATTAGAGTTGCGAAATTTATTGTTGGCTGTGTTAAATGCCGATATGATACTTTAAAATTGACGTGTAATATTTCAAGTTTGACGTTTAAGTATAATTCAAAAGTATATTTGACGAGGGAGAAATGTAGACATGATAAATCAGTTTTCAATTAGCATGTCAGACCAAGCATAGACTTTTCTACTGCGGAAAACTACATCGCTTTAAAATATTTGAACGAAGAATTTATTTATTAAAAATATCTAAAATGAAAAATCTTTGCATTAAATTAAAACTTTTTGAATACTTTTATATAAATAATTATAATTTATACAGAAAGAACTCGGGACAAAAGTTGCAGATAATTTTTTAGAGGAATTTTTTTATGCAGACAACTTTACATATTTCCAAACACATGTGTTATCATGGTAAAAACAAAAGAAAATTTAACCGATATTTGAGTAACATTTATCCTGTAAAGTTAATATTTGTTGCCGGCAATTTTTATCCCGAAATCGAGGTAAACTTTATCCTTTACTTTTTTAAACTGACACTTCTTTCTCAAAAAATGAAAATACAGCTGGCTTGTGATTTTCATTTTGAAAATATAAATATAATTTTGAACGATATACGTTCTCAGAATTTGCGTCATGTGCTGAATAGCAACCTTACTTCCGGTGGTAGTATACAATACGGGTGGCATGAGAGGCACTCAGCATACTGTCAGCTAAATGGAATGGTTTTGTAAGCTTCGTCTTTGCACCACAAAGGGGATGAAACCCACAGGAGAGCTTGCTAGACATTCGGTGTTGAGGGGGATGAATGTGGGAGGGGCAAGGGATGACCTTTACTTGATCGGCTCAGCAAAATAGCACTCCTGGCATTATGTCCAAGCAAGTCAATTAAGCTCATTGATTAAACGCTTTTGCGGATGCTTGCTTTTATGTTTAAAAATGATGTACAAGACTGATTTTTTTACGTATGATCCTGAATAAGGATTAATTAATTAAAATTGCCTAAAGGAATTAGACAGTTTTTTAAATACCTAAAAGTATAGACAAGTCCTGTTTATATTACTGTCATGTCCGCGACGTCATCTGTTGGGAATTAGAAAAACAAATTAAAAATCAGTTACCATGTCACGCTACTATCTATAAGATAAATCTATTAACATGTATCGCGATGTTACCTTTCAAGTGTACAGTAGAACAAATTATATCAGTCAGACTAGTGAAAGGAGGTCATTTATACGTGACGACATGTGCTTGTGTCACGACATGACTTCACATCACAACATGTGCTTGTGTTACGACATGACTTCACATCACAACATGTGCTTACGTCGCATGTTTTCGAATTATAAAAAGCGAAAGGGCCTAAGCCAAGCAGTTCAGTTCACCAATTCAAATCAGTACCAGTGCAGTATACATTCTCAGTTTGTCGTCGCGTTGACCTTTAGAAGTAAAATTGTTAGAATCTTTGTTGCATGATCTAGTATAATCAACAAATTATAATTGTACCGTTGTGTTGTGCGAATCTACCTTCTTATCTTCAAAGCAATCACCTACCGACCCCGAATTCCAGAACGACTCATTGGGGTTGATCATCAACTAAACTACGGATTCTTAACCACAACCACTAACCAATTTTTTATAGTGAAAACACGCAGCATTCTTAACAATTTCCGGTAAGTTTCCATTGTAACAAATTTCTATTCAATCAACTTCTTGAATCCCTTTTACTCATAGCCAACCCTTGCTTAAGTTGTTGTATCATTGAAGGGACTCTCGATGCCTGCCTAATTCCAGTGTGCCATTCCAAGACAACGAAACATTCAACTTTTGTATTTCTAATAATAAATATTGTTAATTAACTTCAATCACTTTTTACTGACTTTTAGTTTCCCGGCCGATGCACCAAGTAAAGGAGGTATGTTACGTCAGAACGAAACAGACTCGCTAATCTACAAAGTTCCTCGTTTTAACAATAGATCCTGGGATCCTAGCTCTGGGATAAGGAAAACTCACTAAAAGGTGATTGAAGTTATTTAACAATATTTATTTAGAATTACAAAAGTTGAATGTTTCGTTGACTTGAAATGGCACACTGGAATGAGGGAGGCGTCGAGAGTCCCATCAATGGTACATCACCTTGAACAAGGGTTAAACAAGTAAAAGGACTCAAGAAATTAATTGAATAGAAATTTTTTACAACGGAAACTTACTGGAAATTGTTAAGAATGCTGCTTATTGTCACAGTTGTAAATTGGTTAGAGGTTGTGGTTGAGAATCCGTGGTTTGGTTGATGATCAACCCTAATGAGTCGTTCTGAAATTCGGGGTCGGTAGGTGGTTGCTTTGATGACAAGAAGGTAGATTCGCACAACACAAGGGTACAATTATAATTTGTTGATCATAGCAGATCATGCAACAAAGATTCTAACACTTTTACTTCTAAAGGTCAATGCGACGACAAACTTAGAATGTATACCGCACTGGCACTGATTTGAATTGGTGAACTGAACTGCTTGGGGGCTGTTCAAGTATTACGTAACGCGATTGTGAGAAGGATGGAAATATGATTTCCGTGCAATTAAGAGAGACAGGAATATACCAAAAGCGTTACGTAATACTTCAACGGTCACTTGGCTTAGGCCTTTCGCTTTTTATAATCCGAAAACATGTGACGTAAGCACATGTTGTGATGTGAAGTCATGTCGTGGCACAGGCACATGTCGTGATGTAAGCACATGTCATGACGTACAAGTTACTTCCTTTCACTAGGCTGACTGATACAATCTGTTATACTGTACGCTTGAAAGGTAACATCGCGATTCATATAGATTTATCTTATAGATCGTAGCGTGACAGGGTAACTGATTTCTCAGAATTTGTTTTCCTAATTCCCAATAGATGATGTCGCGGACGTGACACCTTCCCTCTTATATCGAACGCGGGGCAAAGAATCCGCAAGCGAGATTTGAAAAAAGAAAAGTATACAATTTGAAATGCTTTTCAAATATGAAAACATCTATTTTCGTAAAATCATTGTGGACAAAAATTTGTTAACATTGGTATAATTAATATTTTTATACCGTTATACCATTTTTATACCGTTAGTTTGTTACGGGACGTGACGTTATTATAGACCGAATCCATTTCAAATCATGCAGGCCGACGGATGACCTGTTCGTAACTGGCTTGCCAATGAAATATGTTTTTATACGAGAAAAATATGGGAATACATATTTTTTAAGAACTAACGTAGCGACATATTTACATTTTTTACGAATATTTTTAAATTTTAAGGGAAAAATTAATTTTTTGCAAATTTTACTTCAAAAACATTGCCATTTTTGCAATTTTTGAGATATTAAGGTTCTTTTATTCCAGTTTGTCAAGCTTTTCTCTCTTTTTCGAACTCCATGAAAAAAATAAAAAATAATAAAAAATGGTAAAACTATTTCGATTTTTAGAAAAAACGAAAAAAAAATTTTCTCAAACACCCCACCTTTTTTGAGAAATAATAGGTACCAATATAGTCTGTTTACTATAAATTTCCCATTTGGTTTTTTTTTGTTTTTCGGAAGAAAAAAATTATTTTATGTTTTTGCTTCAAAACTTTGTCCTTTTTGCAATTTTTGGGATTTTGAGGTTTTTCTTGTTTCAGTTTATCAAGTTTTTACACTCCTTTAAAACCGATGAGAGAAACAGAGAAATAATAATTAAAACTTGTAAAGCTATTTTGATTTTTCGAAAAAATGCAACACGAAGTTTTCTTCAAACAGGTACCTTTTTTTGTACTGAAATTTTCAGGTGTTGGGTGGTAATATAGTTTACCTACCATCAATTTTGAAACTGGTTTGTACTAATATTTCAAGAAACAATAAATTCTATCTTTCTTATTGTTCTCATATTGATTGTATTTTAGAAAAAAAAATTTTTCTCTTGAAATACAAATACAATCTAGTTTTAAAATGTGTGGTAGGTAAACTATATTACCACTCAACACGCTTGAAAATGCCAGTACAAAACAGGTAGCTATTTGAGAAAAATTTCGTGTTTTATTTTCTCAAGAAAACTGAATAGCTTTACCAGTTTTTATTCTTTCTTCGTTTTTCTCATCGGTTTCGAAAAACTGCAAAAAACTCGATAAACTGGAACAAGAAGAACCTTAATATCTCAAAAATTTCAAAAATGGCAATGTTTCTTCAAGTTGGACCAAAAAAAGTTCAAAATGATCTGACGCAAAAAAAATTACTAATAAGACTCTGATTTGGTTGAAAATCAACCCGATATTGGTTGATAATGAACAGTATTTGTAAATTTGTGTTTGTTAATTGCTCATGCTGCGATTTTTTTCAATCATAAAGGAACATTAGTAAAACATTTTCTGGAATCACATTGTGTCCCTATTCTCCATTTTTCTCAAATCCCCCCTGTTCCTCCCTATTAGTGTCAGAATTCCATAAAATCCCTTTATTTCAGAATTTTATTCCTTTCCCTCCCCGCTTTTTTTATTCTAAAGTTCCGAATAATTTTCCATGAATTATGAAAAATAGAAATTTATGAGGTTCAGAAACTTTTTCCACATTTTCTGTGTGTCTGAAGTTCTGAATGCTCAAGTAAATAAAATGTTTATTTGATTTCATTTTAAACTCAAATTTGTTATAAAATATTGGATTATTATTAGAGAAACTATTGTAATGATAAAGACGCTCATGATGCTACTTTCCATTTATAGTTTGAACAATATTAAAATGGTTCATTTAGAAGTGTAAATTCTTAACCAAAGAAATAAATTTGATTTAAGAAAAAAAATTTCGTTCATTTGAATGTTCAAAACAACGGTTTCATGTGCCTGAAGTTCTAAACGTTCAAATGAACGAAATTTTTATTTGATTTCATTTTAAACTAAAATTTGTTCTAAAATATTGGTTTATTAATATAAACACTAATGTAATGGTAAAAAAGCTCATGATGTTTTTCTTTGTTTTATAGATCGGAAAATATTTCAAGGTAAATTTGAGTTAAGAAAATTTTCGTTCATTTGTACGTTAAAAACTTCAGATACATCTAAATCATATAAAAACTTCCAGAATCTGCAAAACATATCTGAAATCTGTAAAAATTCTCTAAAATATTCGAGACGATTCTAGAATCTTTCGGGTTCACCTATGATAGTCTTATAAAATCTATTTTCAGAATCTTCCTGAAATTCTGTAGACGTTTTGAAAGTCATAAAAAAAATTTGGAAAAGTCTAGAAAATTTTAGAAGTTTATGGCAGAATTTAAAAGATTTTTGAGGATTCTAAAAGATGCTGAAACAGTACAGAATATTTTTGAAAATTAAAATAGATTTTGGGATGCTTTTGAAGATTTTTGAAGTTTATTGCAGAATTCAAAAGTTTTTTTGTGGATTCTAAACAGATTCTGATTTTGAAACAGTGCAGAATATTTTTCAAAATTAAAATTGATTTTTGGATGCTTTTGAATATTTCGGAAAATGCTGAATAAGTCTGGATATTTTTGTAAGAGTTTAAAAGATCCTGGAAGATTATTCGGTGCTAAAAAAGTGCTGGAAGTGTTGAGGTTATTTTAAATTTACCGAGCGATCCTTAGTCGCCTTTATAGTGCTGCCTCCTATATTTAAAGTGAGTACAAGCCTTCAGCTTTCTGTTTTATGTGGCTCGCCTTCGCTCGCCATCTTATTATTCATTCGAATCCTAGCATTCTCATGTGCGTATCTCTTTTGCAAACCGTATCAATAAATCTAGTGTACAGTGATTGTAGTGTTTTATTGTAGTGTTCAGATCAACCCAATACACTCCTGCTCACAGGAAGATTCTAAAAAATTTATATTGTAGAGAACTTTGAGGGATGTCAGAAGATTTAACGTATCTACAAGTATCCTGAAGATTCAAATATTCTAAGACGATTTTAAAAGGTTGAATATTTTAGGAAGATTTTAAAAGGTTGTCGAAAAGTTCAAAAGATTTCATGAACGATTTTAGAAAATTCTAGATATTTCCAAAAATTTCGAAAGTCTAGACATTTATAGAGTGTCTGATTGGATTCTAGACAAGAATCTAAGATTTTTGAGGATCTTTTAAGATTTTGTAGAATTTCAGCAAACTCGTTTCGGGAATTTGATTTGTTGAAAATTTAAAAATTAGTCAAATTCATAATTCAGAAATGCAAATTCTTGTCAGCAATTTTAACAGCTAAACATACAAATGTTTAATATTAATTTAAATATGTCGTTCATTTTTCGAGTTAGCAAATTTTTTTCGGAAATATTTGCTGTGGGAATAGTTACATTAAAAGAAAAAATTCAAAATGATCTGCAACAAAAATGAACTTATTATAAGACCCTGATTTGGTTTAAATTTCCAGTTCAAATTGTAATTTGTTTTAAACCATAAAGGAACATTAGTACAAGATTTTTAATGTTCGCTTTTCTCCCACACTTCATTTTGTCTTTGTCCTCCTTCTCTTCTTCAATCGTTTTCTCTAGACTCTATTCCAGGTGAATATGTATATTACCTGTAGCATAGCGCACATGAATTACTCTATTTTACGAGGGATCGTAAGTGCACATAGTTTCAATTTTACTTTGTTGGCGAGAAAATATGATCGTTTCATGAAACTCTCACTGTCGACTTATTTATTCAGTGAATAAATAATAAAATTGGATTATTTTTGACTATATTTATTCCACAGAATTTTATGATAGAATTTATTCTTTCAAAGATTAATTCTCTCATTCTTCTAAAGATTAATTTACTTATTTCTTCAAAAACTAATTCCAGTTTTTGAGTTCGTAATTAAAATTGTTGAATAAGGTTGTAGGAATTTAATGAACCTATTTCAATCGCCAGTAAGATGTACAAATTATTTATGATTAATTTCCCTTGCTGGTGTAATCAAAGAGATAATTACTCAAAAGCAATGATAAATCAGTAGCCATGTTCAGCTGTACCACAGAAAAGAACTTTGGAGTAACGTGACGGATAAACGAGTATCTACGATTTTGCGAAGCGCGTGATCAGGCTTTCACGGTAATTGGAGTGTCTGACTCAAAGAGAAAACAGATAAAGAGAGGAATTCACATCGCGTTGAGAAAAAATAGAAACAAAATGTTCTGTTCATCTCGTACTAACCAATGTGTCAATTTTTTTTCTCTTTTAAATATTGGCTTTAATAATCAGTTTATCTGATTTGTTAACTTTTTTTCTGCAGGTTATAGTTTTTTAGTTTAGAATGGTTATTTTGATTTTTAACCACTCTCATCCAATCACTTGGTCCATTTTTCCGATTCTCTAGCTGTATTTGAAGATTTTTTTGCTCAGTGCACTTCAATTCTTCGATACTCGAGTTTTCTGATAACCTTTTTCTGTCTCTTACATTTACGCTTCTCTTCATTACAACTAATTGTTTTCTCGTTGCTTTTTCTTTTTTATTTGTTCTTCTTTTCTCTCCACTTTTCTCGGTGCAACTTTGGAAAAATGATATTTTCGAGATTAGCCATTGAACCCGGAACTTTTGAGAGGAATTCCTCTTCCTGTTGTGTTCTTTGAGGGGAGATGGAAGAATGAGAGAGGCTTTACAATATACAATGGACTCTTTGTCCGGCCTAATAACTTAAAACATATTGATGTGTCTTTCACGTCACTAGTTGGGTTACGAGAGTACAGCCATAATACAGCGAAAAAATATTTACTCATGATAACGATTCGACCATAATATTATATTATAAATTATATAAAATATATAATTATAAATATATAAATCCTGAACTAAGAATCGAAAACTGAAGTCCAAGAATAAATTTCAAAATTTCATACGACCAAATTTGGCCAAAATCCAAAAAGGAAAAGTCACAAATATAGAGGAAAGAAAATAGAAGGCTATTTTCTATAATTATACAAAATTGTTTACAATTTGACTTCAAGATTTCAAAATGTCATGCTGCTTTTGGGCAAAATCAAAAACGAATAATTCACAAAAAAGAGGAAAGAAAACAGAATAGCCTTCTATTCTATTTTCTATAAAGGAAAAGTCACAAAAAAGAGGAAAGAAGGCTATTCTATTTTCCATAAATATGCAAAAATGTTTACAATTTCACTTCAGGATTTCAAAATTTCATGCAACCAAATTTAGGCAAAATCAAAAAAGGAAAAGTAAGAAAAAAAAGAGGAAAGAAAATTCTATTTTCTATTTCTATTCTATTTTCTATGAAGAAAAAGTCACAAAAAACGAGGAAAGAAAATAAAAGGCTCTGCAGAAAATAGAAGACTCTGTAAAAAAAGGCTATTGTAGAAAATAAAATTTTCTACAATTATACAAAAGTGCTTACAATTTCACTTTAGAATTTCAAAATTTCATGCAACCAAATTTGGAAAAAATCAAGAAAGGAATAGTTACAAAAAAAGAGGGAAAAAAATAAGAATAACCTTCTATTCTATTTTCCATAAAGGAAATATCGCAAAAAAAGAGGGAAGAAAATAGAAGAGCCGCCTATTTTCTTTCCTCTATTTTTATTACTTTTTCTTCTTTGATTTTGTCCAAAATTTGCATGAAATTTTAAAGTTCTGAAATAAAACTGTAAAGTTTTTGTATAATTATTGAACTGAGATAAACTAACATAAACAAAAGAGAAGAATGTGTGTAATCTAGCACAAAATCTAATAATTTAAAACACAAATCACACAGTCAAATCAACACAGTCTATCTCCATTCTTGTAACAAATTTTTAAACTTGAATTTATGAACTATAAAAATCTTCCATTTCTAAGAAATATTGAAAAATTCCCTTCAAGAAGAAAATAGTTTTCCTCATTCTTTTTTTACCTTTTTGTGTTCTTTCTTGTTCAAGAATTCCAGGAAAAATGATCGATCTCTCGGCATTATAATCTGGAATAAAGTTGCTTGGCAAAAGAAGCACTCCAGTGAATTCTATGGTGGCACGCCTGCACTTTTCTGGCCCGGAACTTTATGTACCGCGTTACTTCGGCCTCCACAATTTTTGCTGGCTCGTCGAATCCAGGATTAATTCGTCAATTACGGGTGAATCGGGCGGAAAAAAGGGGCAAACGTCGGAGGTGCGATCGATCGTTCGAGACGAATGAGTCTCCATTGTCCGGCAAGCATTCATCAACTATTTTTCGGATGTTTTTCTCTGCCTGTTTTTTTTCCTTTTTTTCCAGAATCATTCAACATTCCTTGTCCATTTAACGTTTACAATCGAGGGTCACGTGCGAAAGTTGATTCCCATTTTGCCATTGAATAATTCATGAAAAGCGAACCCTTTTTTCGAAGGCCCGGCAGAAATAAAAAGAAAGTTCGTGTTATTTTCTACAAATCATTATTATTTATTTCTTTAAATTGAATATCTTTATTCAATATTAAAAACTACATAGAATAATTATTTATTGAATTTGTAAATCTCTTGAATTGTTACCCTGAAATTTTTATTGAGCTTTTAAATTTTAAGTAAGTTCTGAAAAGATATAAAGCTAATTTACGATAATAAACATTTTTTTCTGGTTTTAATCCAGCAGTTGTAAAGAACTATTGGAAAACTCATTAAGGATCTTCTGTGCTTGAAAAATAACAATAGCTACTTTGCAGCTAGTGGCGCGTTTTGTGATGATCTATAACTCTCCACATCTACAGTGCATAATCCGTTAAGCATCTCTTTTATAATCAAACTATAGGGTTCTTTATGGAAGTATTACGAGCAGCAGTTTTTATGAACCTCTTGACTTCGACTGCCATTAATGTCTCTTTCCCCAATGTACATTGTGCAACTAAGTGCCCACTTTGAACACCTTGCGTATTTCAGTAGCTCATACTCGCTTGCAAATTCAAATCCTCACCTGAATATTGATTTCAAGGCTTCTTCGCATAATTTCTCCAGATAGAATTTCATCGATAGATGTCTAAACAAAGCTGGGGAAAGAAACCTGTCGCCAAGATTCACGTGACTGGCTAAAATAAAACGAATTTTTTATTGACCATTTTTTCTTTGATTAGGAATTTACATTTGTCAAAGAGTCATCCCATGCAAAGAATAATTATATAATCTTTGCAAAAAAGGACTCAGACATTAACTGCAAATTGTCCAACCTTGACTTTCCGGCTCTTTGGAGACGGAGGTATATCTGTTACGGTTAGAGTGATGAATCCGGTCATTCTTCACAATAACCGGTCATTGTGAAGAATGTCCGACCTGGCCGGAC
>JBAGKK010158505.1:0-23819 GCA_037177015.1 Euceroptres primus | reverse complement strand
TATATATATATTAATTTCCACAAATACATAATTTTTGTAATAATCAGATAACTTACTAATTCATTAAAAATTCTCGGCAAGCTTTATAAATGGTCATAAAGTTCTGGAAGAAAATTTTTTCTGGATTATTTCGCTTTAAAATGAGTCCACGCTTATGAAAAATAGCGACACATTTTTCATATTCATTCCAATGTTTTTTATTGAACATTTTATTGAACACTTAAAAAAGTATTTTAAAAATTCTAGTTACAATGAGCAAATATTTTATCAAGCACATTTATTTTATACGAAATAAACTTATGTTAGTTAAAAGAACTTAATTAGGAACTATACTTCCTGGCGTATAGTTTGTTTCGTTAAAACTTACGTGAAATAATTTCCTTTATAGTGTGATTTACACAAATAACCCACAATAATATGAATTTCATCAACATTACCTTATTGTTTATGAACAACTTTAATAAATTTAGTTTTTAGAATATTTTTATTTCAAATTAAAACTTACATTATGTCACAGAAATAAACATGGACTTATTTTAACGTACAGAGTTCGACGATTGAACTGTCAATTAAAAGTCACTGGATTTTAATTGCGAAATGTGATATTGATTTTCTTGTCAAATAGTGTAATTTATATTGAGGCTTTTAAAGGCTTGCATGATTTATAAAAATAATATCGACATTGTGATCAATCGATTTAATGTTTTATGATCATCACATACAACATTTTTGGTTGTTGTAAATACACAGATTGTGTTTAAATTTCAAATACTTTTTTAAGATCTTATAAAAAGTAAAAGTATAATTTTTTGGACGGCTAAGAACCATTATTTTTCAGTTAATTTATCATCATTTAAGCAGCCTAGATCTTATCATAAAAATTGTACGTGTTGTTTTCTTTTCTTTTAAATACAAAAAAGTGAAAAGTAATTAAAAGTAAGATTCGACGTGCGTCAATTTGCAAGAACGTATCTTTAATGAGCTCATTTACATAATCTAGAATTCTGATCTTGTCCGTTTTAAGATTCTGTTTAACATATGGTCGGACAATTAAAGACAGAAAGCCTGATAAGTTGAGTTCTTCTTTGCCTTTAATTGTTTTTCTCGCTGTGCCATTAAAAATCACTTTAAATTGTACCCTTCATTTTAATTGTAAAGAAAATACTAACTACTAAATATTATTTTGTCTGATAGTGTGATAGAAGAAAACAGATTGATTTTTGTATTGCTCTCTTTACTTATTTTATTTATTTATTGTCTTAACTCTTTTGAAAGCTATCGGTTCTCAGAATTGTCGCTTCACTGACATCTGAAAAGTCATACATATGTTAATCACACATTCGTCTACGAAAATTGCCTACCTAACTTATATTTCAAGATCTGTGTCATTTATTTATTAGTGCAAGGAAGTGAACATTTTCTTTCGCATATATAATATTCAGAAATCCTTATAAGTATGTTTTAAGTATCATAAGTGTAAACAAAAGTAGTTTGTTGCAAAGAAGTGAACATTTACTTCACTTTATATGAAAACATATTATTATTGAAGACAATTTTATTATATAGCATCTTATTAATAGTAATATCAACTATTAGGCACTCCAAGATACAAATTAATAATAGCGTACAATTCAATTTTCTTAGACTGATCAAGCTTGAAGAAAAAATATATAATATGGTGAAGGTCTTTGTTTCGACTTCATGAGACGTTTCGATATTAGAAAGGGTAACAGATTTAAAAGAAATCCATAACTATTCACTATTCATATTTATGTCTTCGCGTGCAACGAGCATCCTGTTTACGAACATTGATATGCTATTATATGGCAAAGAAAATGTTAAATACTTAATGCATCCTAAATGTTAAAATTCTTGAGAAATCTCACAATAGGAAAAAAATGTTTTTAAATTTCTAAATATTATTTTTAGTAGAGGAGCCAGGGGTAATCCTGTGTGCCGTTCTAGGTCCTCAGGTTTTTTTTGTGGAATCTTATGTAAAATTTTCTGCTGATTCCGAAAGAGTTGGGTGCCACCCCCAAAAATGGGTCGTTTTCGAGATATTCGTGTTTTAATATTTTTTTAATTATTGCAATCCACCTGTTACGGTTTTACGATTTATGAAATTTCTCTTATACATTCAAGTAAACCATCAAAAGAGGAAGGGAAAGTTCCTTTACCATTTTTTGATTGCGATAATTGTTAAAGAGGGAATTAAGAAATATGTTGAAAATTTCAAAAATAGAGAAACCTATAATTTTTAATGTAAATATTCATCTTACGACGAAAAGTTTCAAATAAGAGTTTAATTTCTCGATAAGCTGCAACTTTTGTGCAATGTATAAATTTTTGATTAACGTGATAAGTTTCAAATAAACAACGATAGCATAGATGACTAAAATTGAGTGAGAGAATAAAAAGTAATTTTACTGGAAAAGAAGTCATTTTATAAGAAAATTCAAGAGAAAAAAATTAATCATTGAACTATGCTCTTTAACTTTTACATATTTTAAAAATTTTATAGAAATGTTTCTATTTACCAAGTTATGGTAAAATTTTAAATAGATAATTTTAAATAGATTAAGTAGATAGATACTGCAGCATAACTTAACAGATTTTTAATAAAATCGTTTGAAAAAATTCATATAAATAGGATGAAATGTTGTCAAAAGTTTGCATTTGTGATGCACGATAAAAGTAATGACTTTTTTAATTAAAAGCAATAATAAGCAGAGTCACGTTCTCAACTTCTAATTGCAGCAGAAACTTGTAACAAAGCTCAAAAATTTTCATATTTTTTTTTAAAATAAGAAAATGACTTTAATTGCTATAACTATTTTTTTACATAGTCAATTATTTAATTTGTGTATTATTGTATACAAATTAACATTAACGTACTAAGTAAATTGTAATATAATTCTTTATTGAAAATGAATTTATCTTCTTTCTATCATGGATAACATTTTTAAAATATAGATAATTATTAATAATGAAATATACGTTAAAGATTACATTTTGGACATCCAATACTAAACTAAAATATAAAAACGTCATGCATTAAAATGTAGCTCAATCTGCAGTTTGTTGCGAATTTAGGAAGGTTTTTTATTTACGGTTTTAACTTGCGTTTCCTTCCGTCCTGTTAGAATCTTCTATGTTCGCAGTCATTTGTTGGCCCTCAGCGAAAACGGCGAGCTTACGCTTTTAAAATCGAAAAAAATCTCGGCTTTGTTAGTGCGGGCCTTATCACCAAGAGGGTCAAGAGTTATAAATTTCCAATCGATTTTTGCGAAAAAAAGAAACTTGCATATCTCAAAAAGTATAAGTATTATGATTACGTAAATAAAGCCATTTTCTTATTTAAAAAATATGAAGATTTTTTAGCTTTGTTACGAGTTTCTGCTACAATTAGAAGCTGTGAACGAGACGAGACGAAAACGAGAATCTCGTTTGACTAAAGTTTCGTCTCATTATGATAAGCACTATGTTCGAAGTTTTAATGTCATCTGACGATATTTTTGAAAAATTTAGAAATTTTCGTTATGCATCTCTAATTTTACTTAAAATCTGTTAAGTTACGGTGCGCTAAAGCTTATCTATTTAAAATTTTACATTAACTTTGTAAATATAAACATTTTTATAAAATTTTTAAAATGTGTAAAATTTAAAGAGCATAGTTCAATGATTAACTTTTTTCTCTTGAATTTTCTTATAAAATGACTTCTTTTCCAGTAAAATTACTTTTTATTCTCTCACTCAATTTTACTCATCTATGTTATCGTTGTTTACTCGAAATTTATCACGTTAAACAAAAATTTATACATTGCAGACAAAAGTTGCATTTTATCGTGCAGTTAAACTTTTATTTGAAACTTTTTGTCGTAAGATAAATATTTATATTAAGAATTATAGGTTTCTCTATTTTTGCAATTTTCAACATAATTCATCATTTTCTCCTTAACAATTGTGGCAATCAAAAAATGGTAAAGAAACTTTTCCTTCAACTTTTGATGTTTAACTTGTCTGTAGAAGAGAAATTTCATAAATCGTAAAACCGTAAGAGGTAGATTTCATTAATTAAAAAATATTAAAACACGAATATCTCGAAAACGACCAATTTTTTGGGGGTGGCACCTAACTTTTTCGGAATCAGCAGAAAATTTTACATAAGATTCTACAACAAAATCCTGAGAACCTAGAACGGCACACATGATTACCCCTGGTATTTTGAATTATAGTATATTGTGATTATAAAAATACTTAATTCATTACATACCCTCTTTGCAAAATTCTTGAAATATCTTACATTAATTTTTCATATCAAAGGAAGCTTTGAAATTGTAACAATTTCAAAAATTGTATGTAATACAGTTGAACCACTGATAAATAAACTGAACGTACCACAGTTGCTAAATTTTTATTACAATCTTCTAAGCAATTTTCCGGATATGTGTGTGTGTGTTCAGATATATTTATGAAATTTGGAAAGTATATCAAAACAGGCACAACGATTTTTGAAAACACTCATTTAATTTTTTTAGAACCTTTATAATATTTGCAAGATCGGTTTTTTAACTATAAATTTTCTTGTTATATCACAATTCAAAACTGATGCATGAAAAAAAAAAGATATCTGGACTTTGAAGCGAATGGACTCATCTATAATTTTGCTACATTCTAGTGAAGATTTGTCATGATTTTTTAAAAGCTTTTAATAAATTCATTTTGAATTATCTACTATCGATAATAAATTTGCCTGACATGGTTTATTTAGTATCATCAGAGTATCATAAAATTAAAAAGCAGCTAGAAAATAGAATTAATTGTCAATATAAATGTAATTGCATAATTGTTATAACTTATTTAATTTAAGACCGCTTCAAGATTGATATTTATTTTAAAAAATTCTTTTATATTTATAGTTATATAGTGTATTTTTGTTACCAAAGATCGGTAATCATATACCGGTCTGTTTCTCAAGAAAAGTTAGTACTGAATTTTCTTCACAGATGGAGTAAGTTGTCTTTATCCTGAATCTTTTAAATTCTTTTCGACCATAAAACTTGTTAAAACAGCGGGCAGCTGTTCAATATGTGCAATATGTACTATAAAGGAGTATCGATTTTCAGTGAAATTGATAAGTCTACCGATCTCGGGAGCACACTCTAAAAACACTTTTATGAATTCATTCCACGAATAACGAACCCGGATGAGCTACATTTTCAGAAAGAAAGCCGTTACGTTTTGAAGTATACAATTTTATTTCATAATATCATATTAAGGCGACTTTTTTATTGATTTATAAATTATAAATGAATAAACATATTTTAGAAAATTAAAAAATAAATTTTGTTGTAGAAATACAATTTAATTTTTAATTTTACATAGTATTGTTTTCATCGATCCAATAAATGTGAAGAGTAATAAAAAGAGTAAATGCAAAGACATAAAAGAAAATTAATTTTAATGCGAATTCAGTTTTATTACTTTTTGCCCTCATATAAAAATGTAGCAGTTAATCTTTTATTTGCTGGAACAATTAAAGTCACATAAAAGTGTGCACATATGTATATGTGTCAATCAAGTAACCTTGAATCGAAAAACTTGGGGGAGAAGATAATAAATCATATGAGAAAGATTAGAAGATATCTCGATAAGGAGGCTTTTCCACCCCTCTGTGTTTTTAAATTGTGTCCAAAAGCTTTTGTAGCCCTTGATTCCTCTTGTCAAACAGTTAAAAAAAACTTTTTGGACATTATTGATAGGTTTCCAAATTGAAAAATTATGCTCTTTTCTTTTAAATACTTTTCACATACTTGAAATGAAATTTTAATAATCATATTTTCATTTTGCAACACCTACTTTATTTGCTTCAAAATCAAATAAATCTAGATTGTATTTAGTAAGTAAAGATATGTATGAAACATTTTTTAAGTTATCTCATTTCAAAAATTCTCTGCCCATTGCGTTTTAAATCTATTTCTAGATCTATGTCTAAAGGCGGATAACGAGGTCGAAGAAGATCGTATAAGGCGAAAATAAAAAAACATCCTTGCACGAGGTGCTCGATTTCTTAGCCATTTGTAATTGACGTTCACTTTTTTCTGCAGCTGTAGTCTTGGAAATAGTTTTTAAAAAATATTTTAATGTTTTCCCCATCTCGAAAACATTCGTTCAGAAAATGTTAACAAAAGGACGACATTTATGTATTTTTTAATTGACAAAATCTCCTGTTTACATATGCAGGATGCAGGTTTTTAAACTCGATCTTTGTTTTCAAATTGACCTTGAAAAAATTAGTTTCTCTTTTAGTACATGCGATTATTTGATACGTATAGAATTCTTTATACGCATTCCCAATCGCCATTAAGAGTATCAAAATTTCGTAATAAAATCCTCTGGCAAAAATCTAGAACACGTCCGGGACGAAAAAGTTTCACAATTCGAACTTCACCTCTCTACTTTTGCCATAAATGATGTGTGCCCTATAAGAGATGATGCCTACCAGAGGTCGAATTTCGAACCCGTGCTCATCTCCGCCCACGAGATTCACCATTGGCGTAGCCACCCACGCCACGCACTTTCACGATAAAGTCGCAAACGTAAACAAACAGATATCATCTCAAAATCTTCACGAAATAAAATTTTTTATTTTCATTTTACGATTTTAGATTCTAATTTTGTATTATTTTATCGTTACTCTATGTGATTCAGAGATTTTATAAGCACAATAAATAATAATATTTATGCAATTTTTACAATTAAATTCTTCGCTCATCACGGAAAAAGTATTAGAGCTAAAGCTAAAAAATGGAAGTTAATTATTCTAAATAGATCGAAAAGTCATAAAAACTAATCAATGTTTTTATTAACTATTGTCTACCTTGAAGCTTCGAAGATTTTAATTTATTACTGGAAAATAAATGAATTTATAATATTTATATATTCGAATGTCACTCGCTAATTTATCCTGTGGATTTGCGAACCTGTAAAAGAAAGGAAAAAATTGTAGATGTAAAGGTAAAGGCAGAAGAAAAAGAAGTCCCAACTTAAGAGCTTCTTTCAATCTTCTTTTTTTTTTCTACTACTTCTCAGGAAATTATTATGCTGACTTGAAAACACCATTTTTCTATGGAACTACAAAAAGGTGTTAATAATGAAAAGGAACTTACAGAAAGCATTGAAATAAAATTGAAAATAATTCTAGGAAAGAGATTTTGTGGAAGGAGAAATGGGAAAAATGACTGACCAGAAATGAACAAATTAAATTTTAATTTTAATTTAAATGCAAAGTTTTTTTTAATGTAATATAATGGACCTGTCATGGAATAATAATAACATATTTATTTCACCTCCATGGCTACGTCTTTGATTCCATGTCATAATATCTACACAAATTCTCTTGACTCAAACCGCCTGCTAATCGACCAGGAATATATTTTAAAGATGCTCAGCCAGACAGCTTCCGAGAATTCATCCCAAAATGCTTGGCAAACTTTGCTGCCTCACTAGAAGCGGTAATATGGGTTTATGTGAAATTTTGCTAGTGCTACAATAACTCCACGAGTGGTCGAGCACTGAAAAATGCCCGATAAAAATAACCCTAAATGTTGGTTAAATAAATACAGGATATTCTGGAATTTTAACTTGAATTCTGCCTCAAATAAACAGAACGTTTATTTATTTCAGGGGATTTTGAATATAATATTATTACGCATATAATGTTATAAGATAAGAATATAATATTATAAGATAGTAAGAATTTAACTGAATATAAAAATTTTGTATTTCAAAAAGTGATATTGAAATTTTAATAAATACTGGTAGAATTTACAATTATTTTCGAATTGGGATTTACAACCATCACATATTTTCAAAATTCTGTATTTAAAACTACATAGCATTTTGCGAAAAATATTAACAAGAGGAGACTAAAGGCAGTAATAAAAAACTAAATTCAGTAATCATTTCTGGGTTTAGGTTTTGTTCTAGGCCTCCTGAGAATCAAGTTTTACTTAAATGAGCAGGCTGAAGTTTGTACACCAGAAATTATGCTTTGGGGATGCATCCCGAGTATTTTCACTGAATATGAAAAAAATCGTTAGGTCCACTTTTAAAATAACTCGATATTTGTTGTTTTTTTATCAATTTACGTGATTTTTTCGAAAGAAACAAGTAATAAGTAAGGTTTTAATAGTTTTTAATAGTTTTTAATGTTAATAGTAATTAATAGTAACAAGTAATAAGTAACGTTTTAATAGTTTGTAATAGTTTTTAATTTTAATAGTTATTAACAGTTATTAATAATTAATAATATTATATAATATTAATAATTAATAACGCTAAAAACCTTTAATTTTGCATCCAAAAAAAGTTCCTGTGTGATTAATATTGATGATTGCAATATTGATTGCAATCAATATTAATCACACAAGAACTTTTTTTTTACGCAAAATTAGATTTTGAAAAATGTGTAGTAGATATCAGTTTTTTTAATATTCTACGATTCTGGTGCATTTCACGTAAAAATTCTAAGGTAAAAAAAGTTCAAACATTTTCAAAGAATTTAAAAAAAAGAAGAATGTTCTAGCATAAATAGTTCAGAAGTTATGACCTCTTAAAGTGATTTTTCAGTGAAAAAAATTTTATATCTTTATCTTTTCGCATAATATCTCCAGATATATCTTTTAAAGATGTTGTAAATAGTTCATATTATAAAATTCTGCTCTCTCTCTCTCTCTCTCTCTCTCTCTCTTTCTTTCTTTCTGTTCATGTCAGTAATAATATATATAGTAACAATAAATAATTTATAAGTTTTTTATAAATGATAGTTTTAAACCTTTACCTCTGACGATTTGCTTTTCCAAGGACAAAAATAAAAGAAAATACTAAAAAGTGCTGATGCAATATATACAAAATAAGTTTTTAATAAAAAATGCGATCTATAATAAAGTTCTACAAAAAATAGCCTGATATAAGAGACTATAACTTCTGCTGTTAGAAGCTAAAATTAATTCTTTTTTTCAGTTTTAAAGATAACTTAATCTACTTTAATTCCTCTTGATAAAAATTTCATGTAGGATGAACAGGAGACAAGTTATTATGCGAAAAGAAAAAGATTTAAAGTTTTTTTCACTAAAAAATCATTTTAAAAAGTCATAACTTCTGAACTATTTATGTTAGAACATTCTTCTTTTTTTAAATCCTTTGAAAATTTTTAACTTTCTTTTTATTCCTTAGAATTTTTATGTAAAGTGCACCAGAATCGTAGAATATTAAAAAAACTGATGTCTTCTACACATTTTTCAAAATCTAAAAGGAATCGGAGAGTTAATCAATATTAATCACACAGGAGCTTTTTAAATTTAAGGTTTGTAGCAAAGAAAACGTTACTTATTGCTTGTTCCTTTCAAGAAAAAAAATCACATAAATTGATCATAAAACAATAAATCGTGGTCCCAGAACCAAACGGTTCCATCTTGGTTTTTCATAACTTTACAGGAGAGGCATTTAAAAATTGCATAGCTCGTTCATAAAGAAATCAACCAATCCCAGAAAACGACTTTTTAATTCTGTTTCTGAATAGAATAATTAGAGAATTTATGAAATACTTAAGCCTAAAAACCCTCCGAGTGTTCTGTAATAAATTATGGATTTTGAAGATGGAACTTTACAGCTCAAAATTATGACATATCATGAAGAGATGGAACTTTTATTCTCTCTACTGTCATTCTTAAATAAGGTAGTCTTTAATTGTTTTTTATAAAACGTAAATAAGGTTAATAAATAAATAAATAAGGTTAAAAACACTTTTAATTAAAAATTGTTAATGTTTAATTACAATATTTAATGTTTAATTACAAATTTCTGTTACTTTCACTTGTGCAAAATAACTCAAAATATTTATTAATATTAAAATCTCAGTTTTGACAAAAAAGTAAGATAGAACCCTTTGGTTCTAGGACCACCAAATATCGAGTTATTTTAAAAGGGAGCCTAACGATTTTTTTCATTTTCGGTAAAAATACTCAGGAGGCATACCCAAAACATAATTTCTGGTGTACAAACTTTAGCCTACTCTTTTAAGTGAAACTTGGTTCTGAGGAGGCGTGCTTATTTTTATTTTTTCGATTTAAAAATGAACAGAATAGAATAAACAGAATTTTTGTATTTTTAGAGTTTCGTTTTCTTAGTTTTGGAGGATTATTTTTTGATCGGATTTATTTTTGCTTAGTGATATGCGGGGGCTGAAGTCTCGTGACAAGATTGACCCACACTTACACAAAAACATTCCAGAGTATGGCTGCTCTTCGGACTGTCTGGATAGAAAACTGGTCCTATATGTCGATCTTATCTCAAGAGTAAACATACGTATAGAGTGAGAAGGGGGAAAAAAATGTTACGGTAGGATGGTAGATCATTCACGCTTTGATGAAAAAAACCAATAAATATATAAGTGGAATTTCATGGCTGGTTTCAAAACCTATATTTTTTGTTAGGTTCTTATACTCTATATGCATAGCAATTATTTAAAGAATAATCGTTTATATTCTTAGATGGTAATTTTGACTTTAGGGTCCGAATAAAAGAATTCATTTAAATATTAATTGTACCAAAGTCTCGCAATGGTCGTCTTCATCAGTGGCTTTTATTTATGTATTTTGAAAAAAAAATTGCAAAATTTTGGTATCAGGGACAGATATAGTTAAGACATTGATAGATTATTATTCTTTGGTGAATTTGGTATCAGGGACAGATATAGTTGAGACATTGACAGATGTCCTTGGTGAATTTTTCACTCTAAACGTTGTTGAAATTTCAAATTTGGTATAATTCAGTCTTGAGTGATTAATTTGGTAAAGTTTGCATTATGATTTAGATAAATAGGAAAAACGTAAATAGGAAAGCGTCCTCTTTCTATTTATTATTTATAATTGAACAAACTTATTTATTTTAAAGAACAAATTGAAGTTTCAAATTTGGTCTAGCTCACTCTTAAATAATAATAACTTTGGTAAAGTTTGCACAAATTAAAAAATGTGTTGTCCTTACACTAATTAGACAAACTAATTTGTTTTAAGCAATGAATATAATTAATTAATTAATTAAAATTAATAATTAAAATTATCAACTAACCTTGTAAAATTGGTAAATGCTTTTGCGTTGTGACAGAATGAAATATGATTTAATTTAAGATCATCTAAGAATATAAACGATCATTTTTATCGAGAGTCAATATAATCCCCCACTGATTATTATTTTAAAAATATTTAAATTGTCTATTTAAAAATTTATATAAAGTTTCTTTTAGTAAAGTTCCTAATAATAAAAAGTGCATAAAGTTCCTACAATACTTTCCAAATAAATTGCATTGCAAGGCCGATTTTTATCAATTTTACAACTTTTGTAGAAATTTTATGAGTTCACAAAACAAGTATCAAGTTGACTGTTTGCAAATGTTCGTTTTCATGAAGAAAAAAATCTACAAAAAAAAGATTTGTTTAATTCAATAATTAATAACGAAAAAAAAGTCTTCATTTAAACAAATTTTCAATTGGAGTAATTTTCGTTTCATTCAAATAAAATTTACTTAAATCAAATAAATCTTTTGTTGAAAATAAACAAACTGATTGTTCAATCATACAACAAAAATAAAATATATAAATTTAATTACAACATATTTTGTGCAAATTAAAACAAACGTTGTTGAATAAAAAATTTAAATTTAAAATTTAAATTTAAAAAAATTGAATTCAAACAAATTTTGTTTTCTGAATCAAATCGATTTCTCTGTGTTATTAAAACTTTTTGATTTACTGAAAAAATACAAATTGTTCTTCTGGAAGTGAAAGGAAGAGCATTATTGCTCACCAATTACCTTGCATAATATATTATTTGAACTGTCCCTGGCACAATTAATCACAAAATAGTATTTAATGATCCTTGTAAATTGTAATCTGCTAATCTTCACTCAATTCACCGACGCCACCCTCTCAGAAAAATAATTAAATCGCAGCACCGACTGAAATGATAATTTTCTCTCCAAGTCTAAGAAATTTCACACATTCACTTAATTACTCTTAACGACGTCTGTTTCCTGCATTGCAAGAATTCGCGTCACTTCCGGTTTACCCTGACATTCCATTCAATTCTTATCGCTCCTTTTGGCAGTTATCCACTTCTTATTAAATTCACTGTAATACATATGTACATACATACAAATGAACATACAAATTGCCACCAAACGAGTTTAAAAAAGTCGATGAGAATATGACTCATCCGACACATTATCATTCGTGAGAGACTGGGAGGTTCAATTCCAAGACCCAGCGAGACAGCCTACTTCGATTACAACTACCGGAAAACTTTCCTGGAAATCCGCTGAATGAATCACCCACTCTCAAGATCCAAGGTCGCTTATTCGCCCACGCGACTATTTAATTCAGTAAGAACTTTTTGTTTCCCTCACCCTTTTAATATTTGCGAGATGAATTTTTTTTTTCTTCTCGATTTTTGTATCTTCGAAAATGACCGGAGAGTCATCCTCTTAGAATCAATGAAGTAGTTGGAAGCACAGCAAGTACGCTGGCAGAGAACCTGTTCATAAATTATGAAAATTGCAGCAGAATCTTCGGGAAGAATTGCGCAATCATTTTTCGCTTTTATGCTAAAAGACGTATTCATATTCACACTTCGCAGATAGGCTATCAACGCTTCGACGTTGTGATGATTTATAATTTAGAAAGGACTTGAGGGTTTAAGTTTATGATTTTTGCAAACTTTAATAGTTTTCTGTATTGTGATTGCTGATGAGAGAGGATTTAAGAAATGCGTTTTCTAAATATGAATCAGTAAACCGACACATTAAGCCCCAGATTTTGTTACTGTTCAGAAAATTTATTTTTCGTTTACGAATGGTTCTTAGTCGTCCAAACAAAAATTAGTAAAAGGATTCTTATTGCTTTTCAGGGAAATACTGATTTTGGTAAAGTCAAAAACTTGAGTAATATATTACGTACTGATTTGAATCAGTAAACAGGTAGTGAGGATTTAATCCTAAATCCCTCGAATTATTTACATTACCTATAATATTAATTATGAGTATTTTTGATGATATGATTAGGGGAGATATTTTTATTCATATGTATGAAAATCTTCTTGGGATCTTCTTCTTTTCAAGAGTGATGGTTAGATTTCTCAAACCGTAAAAAAACCGTAAAGGCTTCAAATTATTTACATTATCTCTTAATCGTTCAAAATATTATTTCAAAGTAAGGATTTTTCTTGTGTTTCACAAATAAAAATTTTAAAGTAGAAACAAGCAACTTTTTGTCTTTCTTTTAAACAATATTAATAAAGTCAGAGAAGTAGATTTTTTTCAGTTCTTTTCTCATCTGACCAAAAGACTTTCTTCTCGAAAACTGTTTATTGAAAATTCTGTACATAGCAAAAGAAAAAACTTTCTGCTGACTAGCCTCCGGCAAAAAAAAACATTAAAATAACGTCTTCCTTATAGAAAGTTTATTTATTGCCCTTATAAATGGAATGAGTCAAGTGAAAATGGTTTCTTCGGAAAAGGCAACAAATTGCATTTTGCGGTTAGCCAACCACATGTAAGAAATCTATGTTTGCAGTAAAAGCACAGAAAACCACGGGTGTTAAGTTAAGATTCTCAAAATGAGAATTCGAGAAATTTTAACTTTCCAGCTGTAACATGAATGAAGTTGCGTTTCTCACGAAATTCCCTAGGAATAAATAAATGAACTTTATGTATATCCCTCCATCGAATAATGTCACTTTTTGACACAGTGTGCATAAAATGCGCTTTTACACACCCATATTAGTGCGTAAAAACGCATTTTACGCACACTGTGTCAAAAAATATCGTATGCAACTCGTGCGTACGTTTAACCCACTTGTGGTAATCGCGTGTGTAAAACCGAATTTTACGCACATGTTGCATAATATAATATTTTTGAATTTTGCGACTCAGGCAGCACTAATTATGTTCTTGGCGCTAATTATAATTTTTTCGCGGATTTTTTAGTACAAATTGTTTCTAAAACATTCAATATTACTTTCTTCTGATAATCAGATGTTTCCATAAATTTTTTAAACAATTGATTATTGTTTATAGCAATATTCTCTTAGAATAGAGTTAGAAAGTCGCGGTTTTTTCCGAATTTTTCAACTTTTAAGTTAGAGCAAGGCAATAATCAATTAAAGTTAACAGAAATAATTGTTTGAACAATTTATTATTATTTATAACAATATTCTCTTAGAATAATGCATAATTTAGCCAACATTATTGTTTATAACTATGTTCTTTAATAGTAATGCTAGAAAGCTGCGGTTTTTTCTGAAATATTCAACTTTTTGTTGAATGTAATTTAAATGTACATTTAAAAAATGATTCTTTTTGATGATCACGTATTACTTGTTCATAACTAAAAAGTCAAAGCAAAACTGAAAATTTCAGAAAAAAGCGCAATTTTCTAGCATTACTCTAAGAGAAGATAGTTGTAAACAATAATTAATTGTTTAAATCATTAGGTTTGTTAACTTGCATTAATTATAACTTCACTCTAATTGAAAAGTGGACAAAAAGTGGAAAATTTTAGAAAAAACCGCAACTTTCTAGCATTATTCTAAGGGAATATTGTTATAAATAATAATAAATTGTTTAAAAAATTATTTAGGTATGTTAACATTAATTGATAATTGCCTCGCTCTAACTGAAAAGTTGAAAGATTCTGAAAAAACCGCAACTTTTTAACTTTATTCTAAGAGAAAATTGCTAAAAACAATAATAAATTGTGTAAATAAGTTATATTAACATCTAATTATCAGTATAAAATAATATTTTATGTATTAGAAACAATTTTTATTTTGAAAAAACCGCAAGAAAATCATAATTAGCGCCAAAAACTCGCAAAACCCGATTTTTTACTTATGGGGTTTTTTTGGGACCCTACAAAACAGACCTATGGAGTTGATATTTAAAAAGTAATTATTGATTCGTATTCTATGGCTAATTGTGAAGAGGAATGTTCAGTTTCAACTCGATTTACCTAATATTGACGATTCTGAATAAAATTTACAAAAACGTCTTTTTTCTTATAGGAAATACGTGTTAAAGTTAATGGAGCTTACGGAACCTCTAAATATAATTTTTTTCCAGAAAAAAGGCATGCATTTTTTTGTGGATTTGAATAAATTTATGGGGTGAGAGCACGAAAATTCAAAGAAAAAAATTTTGGACCACCCTAATGTACATGGGGCATTATTTCTCAATTCTATCCAGCGCAAAAAATGAATTTCTCCGATCGGGCTCAAATTTAAAAAACGTTTACTCCTATTAGATGGCACTTCAAAAAACAATTGATCAGTTTCGTCAAAAACTCGCCGAGTTAGAGGGGATAAAATTTTTGTACTTTGCGCAAAAAGCCTCTATTTCGGAAAGAAATATCTTTTTATGTATGACATATAAAAAATTTTGACCTAAACGTTTTCGATAGATTTTTTCCCAATCTTTCGAATGAAATAAAAAAAATTTTGAAAAATTAAAAATTTAGTCATCATTTTTGAAAATCAAAAATACTTTTGATTTTTTTTTTTCAATTTCGATCCTTGTTTTTCTTTTTTTTAAAACTAAAAATAAAGCTTGAGATGCGTTCTTTCAGATTCTTGAATAGAAAAATGACGTTTTTTGTTATTTTTAAAAATTGAATTTTATGTAACCTAGTGAATTCAGAAAATTTTTCCTAAGCGCGAAAAAAATTCGGAAAATTTTTTGCAAGTGCAGTTTTTAATAACAAACAATATTTTAAAAACGGAAAGTCAAAAAAATTTGTTGTTGAATTTAGAATTTTTTGAAAATTTTCAGAAATGAAATTTTTTGAATTTTGTTAATTGCGCATTTTTAATATGCAATTTACATGTAATGTACATAATATAATAAGTTTAATGTTATTTGTACATTAAAAATGCGCAATCAACCAAATTTGAAAAATTTCATTTTTGAAAATTTTCAAAAAATTCTAAAATAAACAACAAATTTTTTTTTAATTTTTGTTTTTACAATATTGTTTGTTATGAAAAACTGTACATGCAAAAAATGTTCCGAATTTTTTTCGCGAATAGGGAAAATTTTTTGAATTTACCAGGTTACTTAAAATTCAGTTTCGCTAACACAACAAAAAACGACATTTTGCTATTCAAGGATCTAAAATTAAGCATCTCAAGTTTTACTTTTAGTCTTAAAAAGAGAAAAAAGAAAGGTTAAACTTAAAAAAAATCAAAAATATTTTTTATTTTCAAAAATGATGGCTAAATTTTGAATAAAAATTTTTTTTTTATTTCATTCGAAATATTGGGGAAAAATCTATCGAAGACGTTTTACTGTGAGCAGAGTGGCAACGCAATAATCGAAGATGTAGAATTATAGATGTATATTGTGCCCATACGTCTTGGAGTTCATACACCAGACGACCTAGATCCTATAAAGTGGAAGCAACAGGTGGCAACAGGTAACCAACGGGGGATGACGACCTGGGTGACTCATGGGGTTGCTCCAAGAATGTTGATCGCTCTCTCCCTCTTTAACTCAGTTTTTTCTCTCTCTTTGCTTTCCCTCTTCCTTCCGTGCCCTTCCACCTCGTCTCCAGCCGGGAGTTACCTGGATGACTCACATTCCACACACGCGCGCATTCTTACACTTAAGAAGTTAAGAGAACAAGTTCGAACCTGCATTTCACGTCTGGTCAAATACTTAAATAGTCAATGAAAAGGCCTCCCAAAAGGCCCAAAATATGGTTGCCGTTGGGCGGCATGAAAAAAGATCTATTCTCTAGCAGATTTAGGGTCAAACCCCCGTGGATTACCCTCTTAAATATTGGACCCAGGACCCAATCTTACCCCCAGTCTCCTATCAGTTTTTAAGATCTCTTAATCGTTTTTGAAACGCCGAAACTCGCCAAAGAAGTCTTCAGGGACTAGTAAATTTTTTATTGAAAGGAGGACATGATGAAATGTTGATTTTTGTATCTTGGGACAATCGGAGGTTTAGGTGTGTTTAAAAGATAATTTAGACGATTGAGTCATCTTATTTTTACGGCTATAGAGAGTAGACAATTTATACTACCAATAATACTATTAACTGAATCTGTAAATCGTTAAATCAGAGAAATTACAGGCTTCATAGTCTTTCCCATATTCCCCTATTTTTGCCCTTTTTAAAAGATTTTTCCTTTTTATCCCTTTTTTCAAGAAACTTCCCGTTTTAAATTGTAATTAATGAGATTGTTATCAACTAACCTTGTAAAATTGGTAAATGCTTTTGCGTTGTGACAATGAAATATTTAATTTAAAAGAATATAAACGATCATTTTTATCGAGAGTCAATATAATCCCTCACTAAATATTATTTAAAAAATATTTAAATGGTCTATTTGAAAATTTATGTAAAGCTTTTGTAGTAAAGTTCCTAATAATAAAAAATGCATAAAGTTCCTACAATACTTTCCAAATAGATTGTATTGCAAGGCCAATTTTTATCAATTTGATCATTTTTGTACAAATTTTATGAGTTTACAAAAAAAGCATCAAGTTGTCTGTTTGCAAATGTTCGTTTTCATGAAGAAAAAAATTCACAGAAAAAAAATTTGTTTAATTCAATAATCAATAACAAAAAAAATGTCTTCATTTTAAAAAATTTTTAATTTAAGTAATCAAATTTCGTTTCTTTCAAATAAAATTTATTTAAATGAAATAAATTTTTTGTTGAAAATAAACAAACCGATTGTTTAACCGTACAACAAAAATAAAATATACAAATTTGATTGCAACATATTTTGTGTAATTAAAACAAACGTTGTTAAATTTTAAAAAAATTTGTTTCAATTAAATTCAATTCAAACAAATTTTGTTTTCTGAATCAAACAAATCGATTTCTCTGGATTATTAAAACTTTTTGAATTACTGCAAAAATACAAATTGTTCTTCTGGAAGTGAAGATCGTCAAAAAATGATCGTTTATATTCTGAAGAGGAGACCATTATTACCCCTTTTTTCAAGAAACTTTCCCTTTTGTCCCTTTCTTTTCGTTTTTCCCCTTAAATGCGGACTGAATTAATAAAACTCAATAAGATTTAACATTTTAAGTTACCTTCAAAACGCAGCATTAAGAAAAACAACAGAGACGATTTCAAATCTGGCAGTGTTGAAGAGTTGCAAATAGACGATTATTTGTAAATTTAAAAATGAGAAACATTTAAAATTAAACACTTTCAAAATCGAATACCAAAAAAGTAGAGTTTTTATTTTTAGACAGTTGAACTTAAAAAACTTAATTACCAAGAATTCTAAATTGAATATTTTTAAATTTTTTATGTAAAATTAATGAATTAGAAACTTCGAGCTTTGAAGACTGAATAATTTCGAATTTGAAATGCTTAGAATTATTATACAATATAGAATTAGAAACTTTCTATATTATATAATACTGCCGTGCAAAATAAGAAAGCCGTAACTACATTTGAGATTTGTCCTGCGATTCACAATTATTTCTAATATATTTAAATGGAAAACAATTGTGAATCAGATGACAAATCTTAAATGTAGTTACGGGTTTTCTTGTTTCGCACGGCAGAACATAAAATATCAAAATTTGACAAATTCAAAATGAAGCATTAAAATGATTGAATCTGAAAAGTTTTAAAATAGCCGCCTTCAAAATTGAAAAGTTCAGCGACATTCTACTTCTATTTAAGCACTTTTAATTCAAAAGTGCTTAACTGTAAATGCTTTCAATTCGACATTATTGAATTTTGAACGTTCTGAATTAAATAAATTGTGAAGAAAAGGTGAAAAAATCCTTGAGAACACTGTAAAAATTGACTTAATTTTGATAAAAGTGTCCAAAAGTACCTGCCTTTAAAAAAAAGTGTACCTACAGTGACTTATTTAAACATAAAGGTGACTAAAAGTAGAGAAAGAGATTCACTGTAACGGACTGAAATATTGAAAACTATATTTTTTAATTTGTGATTTAAAAATTAGAGATTTAAATAAAATTTAAATTTAAATATAATAAGGAAAAACCTTGTAAATACGACTTCTGCCAGACTAATAGTTTATTCCATGAATTTAGAAAATTATCAATAACGTTTCGAAAACCAGCTGGTTTTCCTCATCAGATCTGTACATAAAACAAGTTATAATTATAATATTAGAATATACTATTTTAAAATCGAAACTAAAGAATTTATAAAAGTATACCTTATAAAAAAGTTTTCATGTAACCAAATTTGATCTATATTATCAAACGTAGAGAATCGAGATGAACATGTTGTTAAAAATTAAATTCCTAGTTAGCATTAGTTAGTTACCATAAACTTAGAAAAAAATCATGTAAAGTCTTGTAAAAAATTAGGTGTGATACTGGAAAATATTAATATAGGTTAGAATCGACATAAAATCAAATCATTCGAAAAAAATCCATTTAAATTTAAAATAAAATAATATAATATGTTACCTGTTATTTAGTTTTTGCTATTATAACTATTAATTACACTGTGATAAATATCAACAGTTTTGCAAATAAATGAAATTTGTGAAGACGGAGCAAATATAGAGCAAAATATAAACGATTTTAATATAGTATATTCTAATATTATAATTATAACTTGTTTTATGCACAGATCTGATGAGGAAAACCAGCTGATTTTCGAAACGTTATTGATAATTTTCTAAATTCATGAAATAAACTATTTAAAAAATTAAAAAGTTTCCATTCTTACCATCCAACGTGGAAAAAAAATATATATATTTATATTTTTGTCAAAAAGTTTTTTAGAACTATTTGCACAGTAAATCCTGAAATTATCAAAAATAAGAGTGTACATATTTCCAAATGATAAATCTATTCAAAAAATCATATTTTTAGCTCTAAAGAATGCTGCAAAAAGTTGACTATGCCAATTAAAAATTCGTCACCTTCACTAAATCAATTTGAAATTTTATATGACAAAAGCCTTTAGTGACTGGCTCGTTAGAAATGTTTGTAGAGTAATATTGAAAAATATGACCTAAACAATTATTTCTTTGATTCAAAGAAATTATTTTTTGGCTTCAAAGCACACTGACAAAAGTATTGGGAGATTTCAATAAATAATAAGTAAAACACAAAAATGTACTTGTTATAAACAAATTTTTATTTGAATTAAACAAATTCGATTACTATAATCGTGCGAATTTGTGTTTTGCGTCAGAATTAAGTGTAGCTAAACATTTGAAATTAAAATATGCTTCCTGTCGAGAACATGTAATATATTTTTTCTTGCATTTGTCAGAAACGTGCATTTATTCTCATAAATGCAGATTACAGTCAGCAGTCACATGTGCAAGGTGAGTAGGCAATATGTGCCTGCATTCATTCATAACGTTTTTCGTAGAAATTGAAAGAGTCGTACGATCCAGGCTTGTAGTAACGAGTTCCTAGAAACTTCATTCATAATCGATTCGCAATTTATAAACAACCAAGTCGTGACTCTCACAATCAGTTATTGATATTTGCCTATTATTTCATTCAAGATGACTCATGGACCAAAATCACTTTTGTGTGCTTACATCACGTTTTCTTCAAGGCTCTTACTTCACGAAAAGAAGGAGAACAAATGTAGAAAAAAAACAGAATTTCAATTATGTTTTCTTCTTTTAAAAAAGGTGCTTTAAATTCAATTAATTTCATAAGCAAAGCTAGACCTATAGTATACTTATATATAAATTAAACTATTTATTTCGAAAACATTCGAATTTAATACTATAATACGTATTTTATAGAAAGAAACTTATGAATTTTATAATAATGTCTAATAAATTAAAAGAATTTATACATTTCAGGTTGTTTTCTGTTTAGTTAAAGAGTGACTGGGTTATAAAATCGTAATTATTTTCAAGTTAAAGGAGAGACTGTAAACTGACTAATAAATCGCCTGCATTGGAATACTAAATAACATTAACTTTATAAGTTTATTGTTTATAAACCTACATACATAGATACGGTTCGATGCCTTCCTTTAACGAAGGACGTTTCTCGAACATCAGTAATTTTAACTTTGGCAAAAAGAGAAAGTTCTTTATTTATAATCCTACCCTATAATATACATATACTGAATTCCAGTAAACTCGAGAAGATCATTTTATTCGAGCTATTCTTTTTCTTCTATATAATTTGTACTCACTGAAAATGAAGTATGCACACGTGGTTTTTCCAGTGAAGGTTGTTCCTTTTCTTTCTTGTGATTATCTTGAACAGGATGTTTTTTTTCTTATTTAATCAATTAACCATAAATAGCCAGTCAGTTTCCTTATTAAAGTTGTTTAACCTCTTTTATGCATATAAAACAGTTATTTATAAAATCTAAATTGAACAAATTTCTCCATAAGAATCTAAATCGTTTTATCAGTAAAAAATATTTAATACAAAATTATTTTTAAACGAAATTGCAGATAATTTCATGGTGACTTTCATGGTAAATTTTTTAATTCCTTCTACTTGTTTGTAAATATTTTTTAAAAACGCAAAATAAGTAGGAAACACTAGTGCTGCTAGGCGTACGTCAAAATGTCGATTGTTGTGTCAAATTCAAGGTTTACAACTATTTAGCTACAAGTTCTACGTATGGAACTTTTAATGCTATGCAAATTTTATGCAACATGAATTTTACTGTTCACAATTACTTGGCCAGAAGTACGACTACATCAACATTAAATGAAGGAGTATGGTTTTAAAAATATTTGAATATACTCTGCTCGTTGCAAGTTCAGATTCGTTTGTTTGGAACATTTACAATAACAGTGATATTGATTATCAAACTTTAGGATACCTGATCAATCTGTATAAATAGCCTAAATCAACAAGTAAAAAAAATTATAACGAGATTAAAAATATGTTAAGCACTAAGTTAATTAATAATTTTAACAAAATTATAGTAAAATTTTTAATTACAGTAAATTAAACTTAAAAATTATAGTAAAATATTTAATTATAGTAAATTAAACTTAAAAATTATAGTAAAATATTTAACAAAATTATAGTAAAATTAATTAAAAGTGAAATAAAACTTATTATTACTAGAAAAAATGTATTTATGAACCATAAAATATTATATTTCATAATATTCTTATGCATCTATAGATGTAAGCTATTATTTTGTTTTCTCAAGGATAACTGAAAAGCACCTAAAGTAAAGATTATGTTTTTATTTTATAAAACATTTAATTAAAAAAACATTTAATATGTAATATATAATAACTTTCAGTAAAGCTTGAATTTATTTTACTACTTGTTATGATGTAATTACTGAATATATTTGTTTCTTCTCAATAATAAGTAATTGAATTGTAAGAACGAACTTTCCTTGAAATTAATTAAATAAAATTAATCCTTAACTTTAATTTTAATCTCTAAAATTAGCGTCTGAAGAAATCACCTTGGCAAGAATAATTGAAATTACACAATATAAATCAAATCAAAGAAAAAAAGTGTCTGCACGTTTAAACGTCACAAAGCATAATGATATCTTATGTAAAAATGTGACTGTTTTATCGCGAAAAGATAAAAAAAGGAATACTTTTATATAACCCCAAATTGTCGATTCTTTGGTCAGAGTCTAAAAATAAAGCACGTTTGTTTTACTGAAGTCATGAATTATGCACACGGACTACATAATTAAAATCTCTTTGAAATGTAGATAAGAAATTTTACACAATTATTTTTCTGTTGAATTTTATAAGGTATGATGTATAATGCTATTTTTAATTGTATGAAAAGTGGAAAAATATTCGATTCATAAAAAAGCATGTGAAGTGAGTGAAGTGCTATTTTTAATTGTATGGAAAATGGAAAAATATTCGATTTATAAAAAAGCATGTGAAGGAGTGAATTACGCGATTATTAAAGATGTTTTTTGGCCATGATTCATGGTGAAATGCATCGACGTTTCAAGAAATAAGAACTTTTTTATTTTACAACCTTACAAGACCAAAGGCCAAAACCAAAAAACATCTTTAATCTTTATAAGGTCTAAAATAGAAACCTAGCTATTATGCGATTATTACATTTGATTTTGAATTCTGACCAAACTCGATTTAATAATTTTGCACTACGTCAATAACTTAGACTTCTGTTAAAAAAATTATTTAAAAAAACTGTTATTCATACAGACGAGGTTCTTGTTTGTCTCATCAAAAACATTCTTAAGAACGTATTATTCTAATGTGATTAACAAGTACCTTATAAAAAATTACAACCTTGGCAAGATTGAATTTTATACAACTGAAAATGTAGTTTAAGTATTTCAAAGTTGATGTACTGTAACTTTATGTCAACATAACACACTTATCTTGGTGAGTTTCTGTATCGAATATTGAACACTAAACATAAAGTATAGAAGTTAGCCTGAGATAAGATAACACTGTTCTAGAAGAATAACGTAGAAAAAGTAAGTCGTAAGTTGTGACATTCCAGAACAATACTTTCAGGTACACAAGGAAATTAAACATTTAAAAAATTATTTATATTATTGTTATCTATGTTTTACAAGGACTGAGAAATGTTTGTTTGCCTTCTCAGCTGATTAAGAATCAGAGGAATATTCTCTGAGATTTTATTCTAGGCATTTAAAATTTTTATTCAAATAAAAAATAAGCAAGAATGAGTTAAATGAGTCTTAAATATATTTGTTTGTAAAAATTGCCAGAAAATTGTACGTTGTACGCAAACTTGAAAAATCTCTTTTGTGGAAAACCAAGGTATTTAT
>JBAGKK010158284.1:0-23830 GCA_037177015.1 Euceroptres primus | reverse complement strand
AAATATTCTGAATGACAGATATGTAACGTAAACGAATAAATATTTTTTTCTTTAACCCATTAACAAATTAGGATGAATATGACAGTAATATGTCAGAGAAGAGAGAATGTTTTATATATACAAAAATTAAGGTATCATGTTTTTTCCCCTTACTGTCTTCTAATATAATTAAATTTTAAAATGAAAATTTCTATTCTTGCTAAGAAAATATGAGACCTATTTCATTAAATGAAATGATTTATTAAGAACAATATTTAACAGCGTATTTGTAACATTTTGAATAAAATTACTAAAAAATGCAAATGTATACTCATTGACTAAACGATTTGTTTAATTAAGTCAAGTACACTTTAATTTGGACCTATTTTTAATAAGATCAGACAAAGCTTTTTCGCAGAACGATTTCTAAAATAAATTTCAAGAAATTTGCCACATTTTCCCAGTCTCGAGAAACTGTATTCATGTTTTCCGGTGTTTTGGTGCAGATAAATTTATTTCTCTTCCCCTCTTAATCCCTTGAATGAAGCGTTTATTTTCAACCGTTTGTTTATTTTCATCTGTAGATTTCTTGGAAAAGGGATTTAAAACGATCCTACGCCCTTGAGGAGAGACGAGCGTCTTGGGTCTTAGGGATGCTGTGCACATGTACCACACGAGCCAGAAAAAGTTTTGTCCGCCTGTTCTTGGCAAACCTGCTCGATTCTCGCCGATCTCCTTTTCGAAATCGACCCTTCGATCTACCACAAAAATGATCGATCGGTCTCTCTTGAGAGGAGATACTTTTACCTTTTCTCGAGATTGCGAATATCAAGATATCTGGATTTGAATTTTTAAGACGTGTTCAAAAGATTTCAAGTCGTCTTCTTTCCCACGAACCACAACACACCCCAATCGACGGTTGGAGTTGGACGATCTGCAATGCTCTTTATGGGGGTGTTCGAGCCTGTTTCCACACGTGGGGTTCGGATCGCAAAAAATGGACCCCCGGATCTCCTTGGAAAGACGACGTTTCAGAATCTAGGGTCACAGGGTCGTCTTGCCGAATGACTTACGACTTCTGGTTTGCCTCGAAATTTGGTCTCTCTAATTAGACTCGAAAATTTGTCCCTCTTGCAATGGGTTTTCAACGAAGAACCAACACATTTCCGATATCGTTTCACAGTAGGGATTTGGGGTTTCCAATTTCTCAGTGCCCTTAATTTTCAGAGAGGAAACCATAAAAATACGTATCGACAAGTTTTTTCCAAAAGTTTACTACAAGTATCAATAAATCTTAAATTTATGGAGCACTAAAACAGGGTCTGAATGCAAAAGAATTAGAGTAGAAAATTGTTTTGAAACTTTGCTCCTTGTGAAGAAAAATTTTACTTTTTGTTCGTAGTTTTTAAATGATGCCCATTTTTCCTGTGAAGTGATTTCCGTTTGTTAAATAATAGTGAAACTGGTCAACTAGACGTGTTCTGTAAACAATTGTTTAGTGTGAAAAAGTTTCATATGAATGCCACTGAATACTGAACCGAACAATTAGATCGTCTTTTACAATTTAATTGTCTTTTACAAAGGTTAAATCTTCTTGCCGGCGCTGAGGATTAAACATCCATCGACCAAAGCTTTGTAACTCTTGAGTTATATAACGTGTAATTTACGATCGACGTCTATTAATTACCCATGCGATTTCCTACGGTCAGCGAGTATAGTTGAAAGCCCGTCACATTTATTCCTCCTGCGATTTTTACGTACAAGTTAATGTATGCAATTTTTTCCGAAAATAAACTTTTTCCCTTCCCTTGAGTGAAAAAACATTAATTAACTACATATAAATTTCTGTAATACAATCAATGCTAATGTCTGAAAATAATCGAATAATTTTCTTGAAATTATGGTCAATTTACTTCACTCAGAAAAATATTTGTTTGATTCAAAAAAAATTTGTTTGAAACAAACAAATTCTTTATTTGTCCTTATTTATTTGATTTGAATAAATTTTTATTTAGTTCGAATGAATCTTTTGTTTAAATTAAATAAAGTTCTTCTTTCCTTTAAACATTTTGTGTTTTAAATAAAGTAAAGATTTTGTTTTTTGAACTTTATTCAATTTTATAAATAATTTTTAAAAATTTTCAATTTTGTGGTTAAAAAGTATCAAGTTTAAGACACCACTTTTTTTAGACTTCCTGTCCGATGCGCGGGATGCGTAACGACAGTACTGTAACATGTTTCAGACGTCTTTATATTCAGTATGATTGTAGTCTTTATTGAAAGATTCTTCTGCGCTGTTAGCGTTTTTCTAAGGAATTATCGTATGCGGATTATAATTTTTGTTTAAATTAAACAAATATTTATATAAACTCAAATGGATTTAATTTAAGAAAATTCTTTATTTAAGTCAAACAAATTGTACAAAACAAATTATTTGTTTTGATTAATAAGGTAGATACTTTTCATTTATTAAAATGAAACAAATGTTTTGTTAATTGAAACAAAAAATTTGTTTCTCTCAATAATATATCAAACAAATTTTCTTATTTCATTCAAACAAATATTTTTCTGAGTGTTCCTTAAAAATCTTAGCTTTCAATCATATACTTTTTTTCATAAAAAAAATGATTTTTTTGTACTTTAGAAAAAAAACAATTTTAATGACGGGATTTATAAAATTTCTTCATACTTAATTGTACAAAATAGATTCTTGGAATAAGCGCTCATTTTGTTAATTAAAAAAATTCGTTTGCTCAATCAAATGCTCATCATTCTCCTTAAACATTGCAAACTCCATTAATTCTCCATTGTCTTTCTGATGAATGCACAAATGAGTTTAATTATATCTTTTTTACATTGTTGAAAGTCTTAATTATTTCCCTCACAATTTATAGAAACACGCTAATATCATAGTAAATATTCCAGGAAAAATATTTAATATAACTTTAGAAATAAACATCGCATACTTTTGTAATTTAAAAAGTAAATAAATTTCTTAAAAAATATTAGATTCTTAAATCGAAAAGTTGAGCTTTTCTTTTTATTCAAATAAACTAAATGAAAAATGGACATTTCTAAAATTGCAACCGGACACTGAGAAAAAAATACTTTTGAATCTATAGCATATGCTATTGCGATCTGCCAAAAGCAGATGCTATTGATTTATAATAATATACATACATACTATAGAATTTTCAGTATCACTGTTGATTCAAAAAGGTAAACTTTAATTCAAAAATAGTAGATTTTGATTCAACAGCGATACTATAAATTCAAGAACATATTACTTGAAATCTATAGCATGTTTTTAGCAGATAGTAATAGCATATGCTATAGATTCAAAAGTATTTTTTTCTCAGTGTACCAATAGATTTTTGTTTCTTTGCAAACAAGAATCATCAACTGACAGTCTTATCTTGTCATTTCGCATTTTCACTAAAACCCATATTCGTGTATACAGTTCATGTGCACATACGTATATAAGATCTGTTTTTTCCGTTCCAAATTCAGCAGGTACGGCCGTGATCATTCGTCGAAAGTTTCCTGACCCCCGCGGTCTTGAAAAATAGTTGGAAGCAGCCTCCGTTTCTCGAGGCTTCATACAGACTTCAAGCAGAGAGAAAAGAGATAAATCCTATCTTGCAAGAGGTTATAAATAATGTGACACGATATATCCGAGACGCCGTCAATATTTTCACTGCAAGCGAGGTATCAAAATTCAGAGGAATTATAAATTATTTACAATGGTACTTTAGAAATCTGTTGTGGTTGGAAAATTTTCCATCAACTGCACAATTTTGGTTTAGGGATTCTGAAGTTTCATAAGTTTCGTAATCGGGCGCTTTCGGTTTAAGACTTCGAATTTGACTGCCTCTAATTTTAATAATTTATAGTTAAAGAGCGTTTAGCTATCCAAGTAGTACTAAAAGTAAAAATCCTTGTATTTCAGCATTTCAGTATTTCTGTAAGTATTGTTTAAGTACTGAAAGTGGTATAAAGTCTATAAAGGAAAGACGATAGTGGATCGAAAAAAAGTGATCAAACCAGAACGAAGTTGTCTGAATAAGAACCAGTACTCTGTAGTACTGGGGTTAACCAGTACTCTTATAGTTGTATATTCTATAAGTCTATGTGGTATAAGTGACTGTACACTGTGTAATGTATATACTATATACTGTATATATTGTATGCTTGTATAGTACTGATATACTGTACTTGTTGTATACTGCCTTTCTTTGCACACCATACCTAGAAATGCGTGAGTGGACCACAACCCCATAAACATTCTCCAGTGGCGATCATAAAGGACCTAACCCTCCAACGAGGATCTCACAAGAAGCCTGACGTGAACAAAAATCTGTGCACGCCTGACTGGCACTAAACATGTTATTGGTGTTATGTACCACCTATCAAGAAACCAAACAAAACTATCTTTTTTTACCGAAACTAAGACTCTTGCTACCTCATTTTTAATATACCTGAAATTTCCTTTCTATTGGTGTTTTGATTCAACCATTTTTTTTAAAGATTCAATATTAAAAAGAATCAGAATATCTTCACATATTAGGAGAGAATCATGCGAACTAGATAAGAGTATGATCTGGATTTTGTAAAATCTCTATGTTTCACTAGGAATCAATGTTCACAAAAGTTATCAATGGTAAAATAACAAAGTTATTTTACAAAAAGTTGTAAATTTTGTCCAGAAAACGCTGTAAATTTACACAGAAAACAATTGGTGTGAAGTTTTTTGTTAAAATTTTTATCGTGATTTCATTTGTTCCTAAGTCTTATTTTTGTTGCCGCTCAATTTTCCTGTGTAGAGACAATTTTTTTAATTTTCCCCAATTACACATTTAAAACTTGCAAAACATGTTTTGATTAAAATATGTTAGCAGACAGTAAATTATGCACAAACCCCTCAATTTAACCCCATTAACATTAGCATTAAAACATGAATAATTTTTAAAAACATTTAACGATCCATTGTCTTCAGACATTGTCGATGACTCGGAGACTTTAAGTACTTTTTTCAGAGGCAAGTGCTGCACTCCATGTATAATTAAAAGTTGTCTCTCGCTCCTGCAATTGGTGGCGCCATGCTCACTTTTAACTTGGAATAAGTCTCTAATTTATCACACTCATACACTGTCATTGCATCACGGTACATGCATGTGCGAATCAGAAACTTGGGTCCTCTTTCTTCGCACCATAACATGACACCACCACAAATGCATCATATATGTATATGTAAAGTGTAAATGTAAACCATATCAAATGTATAGCTCACATTTATTTAACATTAAGCAGTTTGAGAATGTAAACGTAAAAGTAAACTGCGCCTCCTCGTCCGTCTCGCATTGCGCGATGTTGTTAATTAGACGTTTCGTTTACTTATATGAACGCGCAGCTGTATCCAGTCGCCTGCATCTCCGGCTTGACATTTGTCTTCACACTCACCGTCTTTATCCACCATCATGGCTGCTCTAGAGACCAAGAAAACGTCTGATTGAGTCGACCAGGAATTAACATTTGACATATCGATGCGATGCAAATATTTGTATCGATCCTCAAATTTATATACAGTACGAGTATCAGACCTCTTCACTCGCATCTCATCGGAAAAGAATTTTTGCGTTTACATTTAATAACTCGGGAAGGAAACGCGTCCGTAACTTTTGGCAAAAACACTCAGAAAAATGATTGTTTGAATCAAACAAAAAAATTTGTTTGATATCATATCATTGAAAGAAACAAACTTTTTGTTTCAATTAACAAAACATTTGTTTCGTTTAATAAATGAAAAATATATACCTTATTAATTGAAACAAATAATTTATTTGTGACAATTTGTTTGATTTAAATGAAGGATATGCTTAAATTAAATCCATTTGAATTTATACAAATATTTATTTGATTTAAACAAAAAATATAATCCGCAAAATGGAGATACAATAGTTCCTTAGGAAAACGCTAGGAGCGCAGAGCGGTCTTTCTCTCAAGAAAGACTACAATTTTACTGTATATTAATGAAATGAGTCCCTGGGGAGTCCCCCAGGGTTCGCACTTTGGACCCTTAATGTTTATCCTTTATGTTAATGATATCTGCTCAATAATTAAATTTTGTTTCTTTTTACTATTTGCTCCCTTTCGGACTGCATCGAACTTCAAAACGACCTCGACCGTCTTCAAGTGTGGTACACTCTTAACAGGATGCAGCTTAATGTCAAAAAATGAGCAGTCATAACATTTACTAAGAAAAAGCTATAATTAAATTATTATTACACTATTGGAAATAAAGATTTATCTAGGGTTACGACAATGCGTGACTTGGGTATCCAGCTGCATCACTCCTTATCTTATGAAGAACAAATTTCGGTTGCAATCAATAATTCTCTCAGGACTATTGGCTTTGTCATAAGGAATGCTTCCAAATTTAGAAACCCACTTACACTTAAATTTTTATACTTTTCACAAGTCAGACCTATATTAGAATACGCCTACGTAATTTGGGCACCACTGTATATGGTTCATAAAATTAGGCTCGAAAGAGTTCAAAACCGTTTTTTGCGTTTAGCGGACAGGCAAATGGGAATGCCCATGAATAGACGAGACCATGACTATAGTGGAATTAGAACACTACTTAACATTCCTAAAATTAATTCTAGATTTCTACTCGCCGACTTAAGCTTTCTTTTTAACATCCTAAACACCAATATCGACTGTCCGCAAATTTTAGCTAAAATAAATTTGAATGCACCTATAAAGTTATTAAGGAACAGCACCTTGTTTAATCCACCAGCTTGTCATCGCTCTAACTAACTAACCTGTAATAAAGGGTTAAAGCCCGTTGGTTTTTAAATACATAAATAAATATAAATGCGTCTGAAACATGTTACGGTACCGCCATCACGCATCCCGCGCATCCCGACAGGTAATCTAAAATTAGTGGTGTCTTACACTTAACACTTCTTAACTACAAGATTAAACATTCTCTAAAATTGTTTATAAAATTGAATAAAGTTTAAGAAAACAAAATTTTTACTTCATTTAAAACAAAAAATGTTAAAAGTAAACAAGAACTTTATATAATTTAAACGAGAGATTTATTTGTTTTAAATAAAAATTTATTCAAATCAAATAAGTAAGAACAAATAAAGAATTTTTTTGAATCAAGCAAACATTTGTTTCACTCCATATCAACGTGATAATTTGTTTAATTCAAACAAATTTTGTTTGAACCAACCAAAAATTTTTCTGAGTGAAGCATTGAAAAGATTAAGAAATTTCGCGTCGAAAGAGCCATATGTGAATAATTTTGGAATATTCTTAGTCAAGATAGAATTTAAGAAAACTAGAAGGAAATAATGTACTACGTGACAAATTTTCGACCCTTTTTTTCAATTCCAGGAAAAATGTAGAAAAGATTTAGGAGAATTTTGAAAAATATCATAGTGGTACTTTAAAGTATAAGCTTCAAAATGAAACCTAGAAACTCCAAATATCTTTACTAATAAGTAATAAATACAGTCGGATCTCCATCATTTCATATCGGATCTCCTTTTTTTCTCACAGTGGTCCTGTAGAAAGAAAAGGGAGATCCGATATGAAATCATGGAGATCCGACTGTACAAATGTGCCATCATAGAAAGAATGAAAAGAAAACAAGATTTATTTGGGGCAAAAGTAATTAACCTTTCGACAAATTTTCATTATTAAAGTATAAATAAATGTCTTCTCTTAAAATCTGAATCAGTGAAAAATAACTGAGAAAAACTTCAAGTTTACTGATAATTAGTCAAAGCCATGGTAAAAGTGATAAAATTTTCAGGTAACAAAATGTTATCGATTCATTATTATTTTGTTATTAAATAGATACGTACACAGAAAAGAAGTCTAGTTTCAAGCTCAAAAAGTGGGTTTAATTCAAGGTGTAACAATTTTAAGCCCTGAGAAAGAAAGACAGATTTATGCCTTATACTTGAAGTTAAGGTTCACCGAAAACATAGCTGTAACAAAAACTAGACTTTTTTTCTGTGTAAGAAGTCAAAAGTGGATCACCTTTAATTTTTTTTTCGAGTATCACAATTAGAAATTTTCCTTCCAATTGGCTTTCATTATAGAAGCTATAATATTAAATAAGAAAGTGGAGGGTAGAGGCTTATGTGCACGAGCACTTGGTCAAACAACGAAGTCTCTAATTCCGGACCGGAAGTGGTCGAAAGGCACCTCGGGGATTAAAATAGTTCTCTATAGCACTTCTCCCTTTTCTAACATTAGCACCTTCTACTCTTTCTCATTTTTTTTCTCTTTCAGTATATTTGCTTTGAGTCGAATTTATGTTTCCATCGCTTGGAAATTTTAACTCCTAATCAATATTTCTAATTTTACTTTTCACTTAGCAATTTTCTAAGTTGGGAACTTTTCCTGCTTAAAAATTCACAACTGTCTGTCAAATGGGGATTAACAGAGTGACGATAGTTAAAAAAATAAATAACCAAATTGTAATTTAATATAACTTTGATTATTTATGATAGAAGGGAAAAGGAAGAAGGAATTTTATATTTTTTGAATCAGAGTTGGAATATTGAATCGAATTTTGTGGGGCTTAATACGGCACTGTAATAAAAAAGTCGACTCTACGATCCCTCGGTTGTTCAACACTATCGCCTCCTATAAGCCTCGCTCTCGAAGATGGGTTATCTCGCATGAGGCTGGGATCCAAAAGAACACTTCTACATCTACAACCGACGCGTCCTCTTCTTGCTATATTGCCGGTACAGTCATTTTTGAAACCAACCCTTCACTTATCAAATCCAGGGACGATCCTATAACTCTCAAAATCTCAATTTTTCTATATACAATAATTTTACAATAAAAGACATTATTAAAAAAATACTATTATTAATAAATAAGAAAAAAATCCATATTTATAATTATTCACCAAATACAAAATTTACTAACTAAATCATTAACTCATTAGGTCGTTCATAAACATTCCATTAATTATTCATTTTTATAATTCGTTTAATTCTTAAATTATAACTGCAACCTTACTTGAAATAAATTAATACTTTTTGCTTCAAATAATTTTTTAATAAGATTAGGATTACTTCATTCTCAATTTAAAAAAAAAACTATCATCTCAGTGATGATGATACTGCTATGTATCTTATTGTTAGTTTTCTTAAGTTTAAATCTCGTCTTTTTAAAATCCTATAAGGAATTCAATTTTCGAAGATCATCCTTGATCCTCTCTCATTTGAAGACCGGTCTTGGGCTTTCTGAGGTGTAAGTTATAAGTAAAAGCCTATAAAGTATAAAAAATAAGAATAAGTTTCTCAGCTGAGTGCTATCATGCTGCAAATGTGTTTTGAATCTGGCATATATATGAGAGAAACATGGATACCAGCGTTCAGGGCGATAATAACGTTGGAAAATTCCACTATAGAGAGAGCATAGTGACAAGAAAGAGACAACATAAATTAACAACGATCTCGTCTCTTGTGTGCAAAATATCCATCCTGATAGACCATTTTATCACATTGCAAGACGAGAAAACGTGAAAATACTACACGTTTTTCAATGCAACTGCTGTGATAAGAAAACAAAGACATCCAAAGGATAAATTTAATTTAGACATTTTTTCCAAGATAGATTTTTAATTTTAGATTCTTTTGTAGAGATTTAAATATTAAATTCTCATCACATCAGGAGGTATATGTAAAATTTGTAAAATTATGTAAAAAATTATGTAAAAATTATGTATTATGCAAAATTTTCTTAGAATTAGAATCCCTGAAGCATGGAAATTTTTAATTATTGGTTTAAAAAATTATTGGTTTAAAATTGTTTCCAGAATCATCATTATATACCTAGTTACAAACTGATACCTTTCAAAAGAAAATCAAAATAATACAAGTTATAAATAAAATTATTACAAATAAAAAATTTATTCAACAATAAAATAATCAGCATCGTAATCAATATTGACTCAAGTTAAACTTTCTCTATTTTTTGTAAATCATGAAAAGAGTTTGTTTCCTGTAACAACAAACATTTCTACAAAATCACTTTTGATAATTACTGCTAATAGAACTACAAATACTTTACATCATGCAAAAAATGTACTCTTTAATCTGTACATTTTGTGTAATCTAAAAATGTACAAAATCAACTCTAATAAAATCACACTAATTAAAAAATATACTTGAAGAAAAAAGTAATTTTCCTTCTTATTATATACACACTAATTAAAAAATATACTTGAAGAAAAAAATAATTTTCCTTCTTATTATATACACACTTCACTATATACAATTTCACTCTCAGTGAAAATATAACTGGCCAAAAATAATAAGAAATGTTGAAGGATTTCTATTATAGAGGCAATAAGATTTGATTTCTATTTATTATTAATCAAATATTGTGCTTCAGACTTTGTATTACATTAATAAATATTAAATTAATTATGTTCTTTCAGTCATTACTTTAATATCATGAGTAACACTTTAGTAGGAAATTTTCTCATAAAATTATTGTGCTCATAAATGTTCCAGTTCTGTCGACAAGTAATTAAAATGCCTCGCCATTAAAACATATTTAAGTAATACGATCCTAAACTTCCTGTTAAAAAAATTATATATTGACATTTTACTCAGAGAAAAAGAATATAGAAAATATTATGTACAAAGTGTACAAGTATAATATTTGTGGACTCTCTTAATCGAAGTTGCATGTATCTTTCATACACCACGTATGTAGCTCACACGAATTCTCAATATGGTATTTGATCAAGATAAGCCCAATAAACATATTTGCCTTTTCCTTGCTCATGTTATGAAAATACACAGACTGAAAATATATTTATATTTACACAAAATAAAATTGTTGGGGCAGAAAGGAGCGATAAGTGTCAGACTCTTAAGAAAAACAGTGTCGGAAGATTATGCATTTGCAATTTTTTATGCGAAAATAGTAAAAAGATTTCCTGAATTATTTAAACTTTCTTGTTCAAAAATGGAAAGTACTTAAACAATATTATTAATTTTTTGCTCATTTTACTTTGGGTAAAAAGTATTTTTTAAATCTTTGGACTTTTTTGAGTTAAAGCATTAAGCGAGGAATATGTTTATTTTAATTTTGTTTTGTATCAAAGTGCAGAACAGTATCATGTTTGCAGATAACAATTTTCGCTAAACCAACGAGTCTGCGAGTCATTATTGTTGAACGTGTACTAACAATTTTTCACTATCCTGGCAAATCTCTTCTTCGTGACTTTAACAAGGCCAGTACTGCAAATCCATGGCGATAGCGCCAGTATTTTTGTGTTCAGCTATACGTGCGGGAATTTTTTTATAACAGTTATACGAGTTACCAGCACTAGTGACCGAGTTGGGTCCAGGATCCAAGGAAAAAAGGAGAGATAATACTTAATTGGCCTTAGATCTCGTTAGATGGTCAGCACACGATTCTTACAATCAAAATAGCCCATTACATGTTCCAGTCATAGTTCAGATTATTTTAATTACAAGCGCAAATTGAACTTCCTAGTAGTTTTAATGTTCCTTTCTTATATAACGTTCTTATTGCTTAAACGCTGCTTTCATATTCATTTTTTTATTAAAATGCATTCTTCGTTTCTACTCTTTAATGAAATTTATTTCAATAATTCAGATTTATAAAATTTAATGCATCATAATCAAATTAATGAAAATTACTTTGAAATTAAAAATGTGATATATTTTAAATTAAAAATGAAAATCTGAAGTATGTAATGAATTAAAAATTTTTATACGAAATTCTTTTGCACAAAAAAAAGAGATTATTCAATAAACTGGGTGACAATCACGAAATTGATTAGTATCTCGTGATTGATGCATAAATGTTAGTAATGTCAATTTGAAAGATCGAAAAGCAGATTGGTTGGTTTCATAGCGACGTTTCGCGTGGGAGTTGAGAGTCTTATCGGCTTAGCTAGAGCACTTTGAGCGCTAGATAGTTTATCAATGCAAAAGTCAATGACTCGTTTATGTAGAGCAAAATGATAGGTATGTATTCGTACTTATCGCCGTTCAGTAACAACAACTAACAATAAGTACATTGAACGAAAGCAGGCCTGTACATGAAAACACTTGAGGATGACTAAAGACCATTGGAAACCAGAGATAATAACAGACTTCATTATATTTTTAACATCAGAAGCTGTAATTAAACAAGTACAAAAAAAGAAGACACAAAGGAATTAAAATATTTACTAATCTCAAAGTGTCACTTAATAAAAGTTCAGGAAAAAAATACCTTTTATCACGTGATAATGATTAATGATTATAACATGAATATTAGAAAACTCTTGAGTAGAATATTTTCCTAAAATTTGAATTTTATTGAAAAATATTTAGCTTTGTAACAAAATAAATTGAAATATTTAAATTTTTGACTATAATAAAATGTAGATTCCTTCATCCCAGCTTGTTAGATTTCTCCTTAAAATTATAAAACTCATCATCTCGAATACAATCATCAATATCAATAATGACCTGCTTTCTAAAAATGGATAAAGAAACCTTAATTTAAAGAAAACATTCTGTCTTACGTAAGGCACGCACAGTGAAAGTGAAAATAGACACACATTTCACATACTTTGTTCAAATTATCTATTTCATTACGCATGGTGTAACATTCTCAAGGAAATTAGAAACTCTTTTGAATCTGAAACCATAAAGAAAAGAAAAAAATAGGTTAATGTCAATCGGTGACAGAGCCATGCATCAGCGAAGATTCGTTGAGAAGGTACAGGAAATGAGATGTTGCAGAACGCCGAAGTTTCGGCATCCGAGAAGAGAACTTTTGCTCGCTTTGCTGGCAATGAGACTCGTTCCTCTCGGAGAAAGGGAAAGTTAGCGTGCGGTGAAAGTCCCGGAGAGGATAAAATACTTTTGTCTCTGTTTATCTCCCATTGGCAATTACGTCTCGTGAGGTGAGACTGGCCATTTTTCAAACTCGAGTCAATCTTACGTAAAGAGTCGTATGAATTATGGTATCTTTCAGTTTTCTTGTACTGAAATTGAAGAAGTCAAACAATTTGAAAGTGGGAGCTTTCATATTTACTCATATTTTTCTCGAATTTTGCGCAGAGTCAAAATTTGGCCTGGAGAGATCAATGTGAAATTTTATGCAGAATATTTTTTTTAAAACCGCGAAAACCCATTTCTGGACTATTGTTTACCCGCAATTCGGAAGTAAAAATCATGCATAAAAAAAATAACTTCACAAATTGAATTATGAGAACACTTGTATGTATTTTGAAAGACGTAAAGTTGTCTGAGTACATCAATTTTCACTTAAGATTAAGAGGACAGGCAAAGAAATAATTGCAGCTGGGGCGAAATCAATCCTAAAAGATTCATTACGAGTGCAGAATCATCCCACGTGCACGTCATGTGTGATCGAAAATGTGCCTAATGCAAGAGGGAATGGCAACATAAGAACATAACGATGCACGAATGAGCCTCTATCAATTTGCCAGTGCATAACGCAAAGCGCAAGCGTGAAATGAGCGATATATGTATATATACGCAGACCCACCCTTCGACCTATCGCAATCACTCCATTAATATACATTTATGGAGTGTACAACCAGGATCTAAACCCTCGCGCATTTATTTCAATTTAATTTTCATCTAGTGTAATTAATTTAAATTCGTTTTATTCATTTATCGTTTTATTCATTTTATTCATTCTCTAATAAAAAGGAAATTGGATTCCTTAAAGTAACCAGAAGATATGCACCTATATATTAGATATTATGAATCATAAAAAATTATTGAAATTTAAGTATACTTTTGTATAAAGGACTAATGGACCCACATTCTTAAATATATTCAGAATTTAAATAAAACGACATACTTATGACCATAAATTGTTAATTTGAATTTAGTATCGATTGTAAATTCATTTGATTCGAAAAGATGACTGCTAATAGTGTTATTCTTATATCATTTGACTAACACTTCGCGTTTTCGAGCCTAATATATGTTAATAAATAATTTTATTTGACGAGTATTTTTTTGCCTGTCGATGTACACAGTAAAACGTCGATCCTCAATTTAACACTGAATTTTTCTCAAAATGAGTTGCAACAAAAATGAGACTCGAAAACGACTGAAATCACAATAAAATTTTCAATTTATCATTGCATAGAATGACTCTTTGAGATGTGTAAATTCCTGGTCAAATGAAATTGTTTTAAATTATTCAAAATGAGATGCAACAAAATTCACCTCAATGGTTTTCTGTGCATAGTTAATGCGGAAGCACGCATGAATATATTCGCACGAAGACTGAGTTACGTAAGCGAGGTTTGTTATTAATTTAAAATTAACGTGAAATGTGAAAGTGCCAAGCAATCGCTGTCTTCGGGGTCTCGTGAGAGAACCCGAATACGTATAAAAGAACATGTACGTAAATAGAAAAAAAAGTCTAGTTTCAAGCCCAAAAAGTGGGCTTAATTCATCCCTAAGGGCTTAAAAATTTTAAGCCCTTAGGTAGGACAGCTTTATGCCTTATACCGGAGACAAGGTTCACCGAAAACTACATAGCTGTAACGAAAATTAGACTTTTTTTTTGTGTACCATCCACAATCGACAAAATTGGAAATCATTAAAGTAAATTCGGTTTAATCCAAATTGAACTCAATATTTAATATCTAAATCAACTACTTATGTTCTTATGTACATACCTATAATTATGTCTGCAAAAGGCTCTAGGCTCCTATTTCATAAAATTAGTATCACTTTTTCTTCTAATATCAGACTTTCTATACATTTTTATTCCACATTTCAGAAATATGAAAAAGGAAATGTCTCTTAATCAAAGTAAAATTATTGAAAATTTAATGCTATGGAAATAAAATAATTAGCAATTGCATTCCTTGCTTTCCCCAACTGCAATTAAACAAAATTAAAAAGTTGCTAATTTTCTTTATTGAAATAATGAAACAAGTTAGAGTTGCAGGAAATTAATTGCACTTGAATAAAGATTATTGAACTTTGAAACTTTTTAATATATATAATAGGGATAATGTTTCGATAAAAGGTAAATTTCTTTCTCTGCACGTTTCTGAAAAAAAAATATTCACCAGTGTCAGTGACTCTATGAGACCACATGCTAGGTTACACAGGTGTGAATATAATTATAAGTGAACATACTTTAAGTAAAAAGTGTGAATACATAAAGAAAATAAGTATATTATTTGAAGTAAAGAAAAAATGAAACCGAGAGGACTTTTTCCAAGGCCGTTTTAACTATTTGAGTTTGAGATCGTGTCGAGTTCCCGTGGCCATTAGTATTTACCTGATTCGTAACATACTGAAAAGTACTTACGTACCTAGCATTGCCTTGGCCTTTAAGATTCTTGGAAAGATCTCGACTTGATTTATCGACCCTCAATCTTAGGTCTACTAGAATTCTACCTCAACGAGACATAGAACTAACCTATAGTTTCATAAAATAAAAAATTTCGTAATACAATCATTATTATACACATTTTTATTCTACAATCATTTGTATCTATGATAATAATCTCTATTTAAATTACACGATTAAATTTGTCTCTCTAATTTATTTATAATTCCCATGCACTTTCCTTATGCATGCAGAAATGATAAGGCAACAGTGAATAAACTTTTATAAAGTGTGTGCGTGTACGAATGTTGAAACGAATGTATAAATAAAAAGTGATCAAAATTTTGCATAGCATATAGGACTTTCTGAAAGAAATGCCGTTACCTGATTCTGTCGTACATAAGCAGATTCAATCGAATTCGAAATAATTCAAATGCGTTTACGTGAATCGAGAAAAAACAGATTGGGAATAAAGTGTATTTAAATGTAAAATGAGGACCGGCGATGAATAGTGCTCTACACTGACAATGAGAAAGGTAATGAGTCGCGATCATTCCGTTAATCACTATATTTTCTTTCTTCAATAACATTGCGAAACTGATTATCCATAAATCTATTTACTTTATTAAACTGTCATTCATTTTACAAATATCTGAATATTTTTCACAAGATAAAAAGTTGCTTCCATTGAGACTCGAACCCCCAACTAGACAACTATAGAGTATAGTAATTATTCTCTTCCAGGTGCCTACACCGACTGAACTGAAAAACTGATTATTCAAAATTATTTTGACTTCACGACTATACTTGGCATTATAAATAATTAAAAATAATTTTGTAGAAAATGTTGATGTACAATGTTTAAACATTTTAAAAGTAAAAATAAATAAATTGAAAGCAAAGTTTATGTGATTGCAGGTTGCCAAGACTGCAAAATATAACTAAATGCCGACATCATCATTTCATGAACACTTGGTAAATACATTACATATATGCTTAATGTTTATGCGTTATCGCACGTTTTTATGCGCTGTTCTTCGAAACCTTCGCTTAATATTTAGTCTCGAAAGGCGGCTTGAAAAGTAATCCGATTAGCAGGATCAGCTATAGGGCTATCGGTTAATCAGGTCGGTTTTATAATAGACTAAGAGGCCAGAATTTATCTCAGATGTTTTAATTACATATCAAGCTTATGTTATCTACTGCTATCTAATCGCACTCACATTTCTTAAGGCGAGTATGTTCCATCAACGATTGTGAGCAACGATTCACACCGCCATTTTAAGATTGCATCATTAATATCGTTTATTTTCAATGACCCATCCTGTCATTGATTTGTACGATAGGTCCTGATCAATAAGTGCGGACATTCTTGTAAACAACTCCAAACAACTTTATCTTCAGATATCTTTCCTCAGGAAAATTATTAAAAATGTATTATGATGTTAGTTTAATTTATTCACGTATTAATATTTCAGTGTGTTCGGTTAAAAATCTAATTTCTCATCTGTAATAAAAACTAAGCCCAAATTGCTAATTTTCTAAATCCTAAAACCACATTGAAAAGTCTAAACTAAATTTTTAAACTTAAGGATTTTAGCTATAAAAGTTAAGTTTAAGCACAAAACCCTTGAGCATTGTATATTTATATATGAATATTATATTATAAAGACCTGAACGAAACCTACTATATTTTTCGAAAATTACTTCTGAGAATGTATTAAATATTTATATATTACATTCAAAGTATTTTTGGATAAATTGTCCCCTTTTTAAAATGAGAAAACCGTGCTTCCTAATTTATGATCCCATCCAACATTTGACTTCCGATTTTACGTTTATGGCTTTTTCAGAAAAAGCCATTATACTGATTATACTGAATTCTTACAGTCTGCCTAAATTTTTGTTGACCAAGTGGTAAGTGACCATTAGCAATTAAAGTGCGGATGTCGGACGAGAGGATTTAAATTTGGGGACTGGGAGTTTTGGGTTTTGTCACTCATTTCGAACCCAGACATCTGGGATCAATTGAATATTTTATACCTATTATAGTAGGAAGCAGAAGAGCAAGTGTCCAGCAGATGTACAAATGTGAAAACAACGTACTACATGGAACTTATTCACTATTGGAAGTGCACATGGGAGTGAGTGCAACTCAGTCTCGCTTGCGTCCTCACGTTCTGCGTTGCACCATGCGTATTACCAATGCTGAGTGAATGTAAGAGAGAAAGAGGGATGGAGATAAAAAAAGTGAGAGAGGGAGAGAAGACAAAGAATAGTGAACACCAAGTTAGTGCGAAACTCATGCTGCTGAAAATGTCGCACGCCGAGCCAATGACGTCACGAATCCTTTACTGTGACTTTTTTTGCATGAGCACATTACAATAACAAAGAATACCACTTTTGTATATGTATAAAAGATTCAGTATAAAATTGTGGGAAAAGGTGCAATTTTTAATTTAATTTAAAACTCTTTGTTAAATTTTCTTTTTAAATAATTACACGATTCTTAACAAATAAATGAGGAGTCAGCGGCCAAAAGTGCATAAGTCCATTTTTCGTGCTTTTGAGATAATTGCAAAAATGCTGCATCTTGAAAACAAATAATAACATCTAAATTCTAATTTCAGCATTAAAATTAGTTGGCATCCACAATAAATATCAGAGAGAGAAAAAATATTTACCTAGTCCCGTATTGAAGTAACTAACAAAATTAAAATTGACTTCTTTACTTTTGCCCGCTTTTGATCAGATTTTTCCAGTTCTAAACGTAGAAAAAAAATAAAAAAATAAAAGTATTTCGTATAAATATGACTACATACTGTGTATCATATTTATTCCCCTCAAATGATTCTTTTTGTTTTAAAATCTTCATTTTTGTAACTACACTATATTATAAAATACTGTCAAAACGTGGTTAATTTTTTATAAATCGTGAAATTTTTTGCATATTTTTAAAAAACAGTTCATATGGTTCACAAATCTGCAATAAATTATAATAAATTGTTAATAAAAAAAATTTTCTTTGGACTTATGCAGTTTTGGTAAAGTACAATATTTTAAAAGTGGAAATTCTTTACCTAAAAATATTTTTTCCTAAATATAACATATAGAATCTATGCTTATCTCAATTTTTTTAAAAATGGACTTATTCATTTTTGGCCGCTTACTCCTCAAATAAACTTATTAAAAAATTGCCAATGAAATTAAAATTTAAAGAAAAAGTCATAACATGTCTTTCTTGAAGTATAAGTCATATATTTTTACGAATTGTAAAAAATTTTCAAGCTCGCTTACAAACTAAAAAAGAGAGTCGTATTTACGAAACAGTGTCTATACTCACTGATATTAAAATAGCGCTTTATCAATTCCTTATCGCTGAGCAGCTGTCGATTGGAAAATTAGAATTTTTTCCTTATCACTCGTCGGGTCAGATGGATAGAAAAGATTTTACTACGAGAGAACTATTTTGCAATATAGTTCTTACAAAAAATATGGCTACGCATATTCTTGATTCAAAAATAACAACTTGAATAGTCGGATTTGTTTTCAGATATTGATGCAAAATAACTGTAACAATTAGACTTGTGTAAGAAAGGCTTCAACGAGAGATCGTAATTTCTAGAAAAGCTTCAAGAAACTCCAGTTGGGAAATAATCTCTTAACAAATTTTTGAATTATCTACACTAGAACTAATTTAGAGTTTCAAAAATATTTGAGTATTAAATTAGTTTATAATTAAAAATAGTTTAAATTTAAACTGTAATGAGATTTCCAAACAACCTCGAAAGATAACTGTGGAATGAATATTATTCGAGGTGATATTTAAATTTCATTGTTTGTTCATTAAAGGCCAATAATCTTACCTGACGTCAACATGCATCATAAATGAATAAACTTGTGGTTGAATTTGATCTAGAAGGTTTCATGATTCGTCAGAGAATGATTAAGAGTGTTTCCTTCAAAGAAAAATAAAAGAATAGAAAAAAATTGTTCGTCAATTTCTTCTGCCAATGCAATTAATAAATGGCGAAAGAAACGTTTTGCATAATCAAGATTTTTCCAGATTTTTCATTGGATACATTCGATTAATTAGTCGCCACTAACTGCGAATAATATATTATCTAATTACCTCTGGAAAAATTTACTTTCCATTTACTTTTTATTACTTTTCGCATCTTCTCTCCATTCAAACACCGACATAAATCTTCATTTGTTCCCAGCAAATAGTCTCCCATTAAAACGAATTCAAAAACGACAATCTACCGTTAGTTTATTATCTACCGTAAACTAATAGACGCACGTTAGCAAGAAAGGGTTAAGACCCATAGAATGCATAAACCCTAAGAATTACAGCGCACTGAAAAAATAAATATCAAATTTTACGTCTCCCATCTACAGGGACGCATTCATTGTGGTGAATTGTATTCTTATTTAAGGTTTAAGTTTTCTTTTTTACATTTTAGAGTCAACTTTTAAACCTGAAAATGTCGCGAAGCCTCGATTTCTTTCCATTTTGTGAGGGCAAGCCGGAAGATCGGTCTCGAGGTTGCGAGTATAGGAAGCGAATCTCCTGCCGGTTTCATGGAGGTCCAAAGTCAGGTGTTACGAAAAGGTCATGTGCACCGAGGGCCGTATTGTAAGCCTTGCTTATAATTTTATACGGTCAACAGCTGTCGCTTATTGGAAACTTCGATTTAAGTGTCCTCCGAGTCCTTTCAGCTTGCCTTGATTTTTTATTTTTATACCATTCGATTTAATGTCTGATATATTTTAAGTTTTAAGTAATTGAGGGGCCCCCTACAAGATGTAGACGTAGACTATACGCAATACATTGGGTACGTCCACATCTTGCAGGGGGTCCTCAATTTTAAAAAATGTAGTATATGTTTAAGAAGAAATATATTGGTTAATTCAAGATTTTTTTAAATTTTTACATTCTCATCATTAATGAGAACGTATTGAGTTTATTTACATTACAATCAAAGCTAATGAAAATAAAGAAATCACATTTGTCAAATATGTACAATAAAATTTATTAAAAAACTAAAAATTTAAAAAAGAAGTATAATAATGTATACGTATAATAAGTATTTTTACCGCAGGGCTTTGGGCCCTTTTATTAGTCCTGCCCGAGTAACAATAATGTATATTAAGTATAATAATATATTTGTCAAACAAAATAAAGTTGTTTCTGTAAGATGGTAAAAATCCTAACAACCATAAATATCAAATAAAAAAAAAAAAAAGAAATAAAGATACGTAGGACTTCGAAATTATTCGAAACGATTTTAAAATTTCATTCATCATAAATCCTACAACCTATAACTATTGATTTATTTTAAATTACAATTGTGAGAAGTATAACTGAAGCATGTAATAGGTTTTAAATTTATTTTTTCTAAATCCAGGCCTCCATTTCAAAATAATTAGAAAACTGCTTAAACAGAGGGGATGTTTTTCCTAGACATAATGATATCCTGATATCCACTACTAACTAACCTCTAAAGATTTTTTCCCATAATTAAAACCAAGGCCCTAACTAACTCTGAAAACAGATCGAGTTCTGGATAAGACCCATGTCAGAGATTTTCCACTTTTGGGGAGAACCAGTGAGAGGGAAAAAAATTGAAGGACTTGACTTCTATACAATTAGGGTCGCCGTGATATTTCCCATCGGGCAACATAGGGGCAAATGAGGGACGCCGCCGGACAGAACCACTTACGGGGTTTTCAACCCCGTAAGGGCGTAGCATATTCTCATGCTGCTAAATATATAACGATAAAGGGAGTTGGTTTATGGCTCACCCTAACTAAAAATGTAACCCTCTAAACCTAAAGAGTCTAAAGCCACGTGATATACATGCGGGTGGGTGTATTGAAGTTTTGAAATGACATTCCTGAAAACTGTTCTCCAAATTTGAATGAAAAACATGATTCATGAATTCGTGAGAACTGTTATTCGTTATTGAAAAATTATTTTTAGAAATCAATTGTGAATTTGTTGCAATAAATGTATATGTATTTATTTTCAAGAAAAAGTTGAATATTTTTATAAACTCACTCTAAAAAATTGTTGGTTGGGCCAACTGCTTTGGTTTGTAACATATATATGAATCTACTACTTTATTAGTTGGGACAACTATTTTATTAGTAGGCGTAACTATTCAGTTTGTTGCAACAGCAATTTTAATAGTTACATCAACTAGTAAAAGTTTGTAAATACTAAAGTAGTTGGCCCAGCAATCCATTTTTACAGTGTAACTTGTAACAGATAAAAAATGTTGTCAAGCTTTAGAATTTATAAACTTGTTAGATACTCTATTAATAAAATCAATTAGCATATTCGATAGTGTTTATGATAATGCATTGTAAATATAGAAAAGACAATATTCAATGCTTCTTTAGAAATATATTATTAACATACCTATATATTTTAATTTTAGTTTTAATTATAATTTATAAATATATTATCATTTTAAAAAATAGCTCCAAGTTATATTAATAATATTTTTGTTTGAATATTAGGCCACTTTCGCTTATTCAAGCAAACATTGTTGTATTTTCCTACTTCCCCAATCTGTACAAAAAAGATAAGATCATTAAAAAAATAATGAAGAGTATAAAACCGCCGATCTGTCTCATCGTTAAAAATGTCTTCAAGAATAATTTTTGTACTCGTCCTCCTTTCCTTAAGTCTCTTAGTAGTATCACAAAATAATTATCTTCCTTCTGACGGTATGTATTCAGCAACTACGCCGCAATGTTGCAATGGCAACATTTTTGGTAATAACTTAATTCATTTTTCTTCATAGCATTTTATAATCTTAATAAGTTAAAAATCAGTCTTTTTTTTGTCATCTTGAAATCATCTAATTCTAACTAAACAATCTGACTCTAACACTTTGTCCAACACAGATTTTAACACAAGCTTTCTCGACTTTTCAAGCTAAAAAATGCTGCCTCTCAATTTTTAATCAATATCCGATTCAAAATCAGCCCATGTTTTTCAGTAGCATTAACAAATAATTGAAAAAGTGTATGAATTTAATCAGAAAACTTGGCATTATGATTTTAATTTGGTTATTCTCGCTGTTTATAGAAAAGGAAGAAATATGCAAGGTAATCTATATCTTCATTAAGAAAAAATAAAAATCCTGAATCTCCATTTTTCAAAAATACACCGTGACTGAAAAACGCATTGAATAAAATACATTATTCATAAAAATAATAAAATTAGTTAAATTCGTGTCTGACTTCTCGCTTTAGCAATCATTCAAAATTAACTGATTTTCAGTTAAAATCGATTGAGGATCCTTTTTCACTGGGCATTTTATTCGTGAAAGAAATTATTTTTTGTAACTTACAATAAAATATAGCACCATGTTATTATAATTCATATTGGTATTTTTGATGGCTTACTTAAGCTACTTTCAAAAAATTTTCCGTGTGTTTCGGACGAATATTGTTGTATTTTCCTACTTCCTCATTATGTGCAAAAGAGATAACATCATTAAAAATAAAGGAGAGTATAAAACCGCCGATCTGCCTTGAAAAGGCATCAGTAACAACAAGAAAAATGTATTCAACAGTAACTATTCAACACTGTACTGTGACTGAACAACGCATTTAATAAAATGCATTACTGAATTATTTAACAAAGTGGAAATTTAATAAAACAATTATTTTAACACCCCTTAATCTATTATTTATTTAATATATGTATTTTAATTAATTATTTTAACACCACTTAATTTTCATGAGATCAAAAAATAAAATTATTTTCAAAAAATAAAAATAAATTAAGTAACAAAAGACAAGATATTATTTATTAAATGGTATCTGCAATGTTAAGGATAAACTTGGCTCCGAAGTTTATGGAGGTTATTACAAAGGGATTAAAATTGGAGACACATTTCTTAAATGCTATTGTTTGGTTTGACAGACTAATAAACATCATTCTGAGCCTTATTCTTCCAGAAATTGGAAATATGTACAGATTTGGGGCATTAAGGACATTTAGGTTTCGGGTTTATTATATGTACACATATAATAATATAACTTACATTATTGTATAGCTATAGAGTTTCCATCGCCCATAAAGTTTTATGAGACTGATCAGGTTAGAGATTTCAGAGTATGGAATTATAGATCTATGCAGTATATTACAGATTACAGAATATAGATATAGACTGTATACGTATAGACTATATATCTATAGACCATAGAGAATGCAGAGAAGCAGGAACAATATAACAGCAACGACAATTACTATTTAGAAACTGCGGTCTACCGAGAGTATGAATAGAGGCTCATTCATGAGAAGGTGTACACATGCATACATACATACATACATACATACATACATACATATATACATACATATATACATACATATATACATACATATATACATATATATATATATATATATATACATACATAC
>JBAGKK010158174.1:0-23830 GCA_037177015.1 Euceroptres primus | reverse complement strand
ATTCACTGATGAATTAGCTAAAAATGGGTCACTGAATGAAATCAGTGAAAATTTTGACTGATTCAGATTTAGAGAGTGTGTACTTAAAATTGGTACACCTTAAAAATAGATGTAGAAATAAACTTAAATCAAATATTTTGTTTGAATTTAAGAATGTAATAAACTGAATTTAAGAAACTATATTCATTTTTACAACGTGGCCCTCATCAGTGGGTTTTGTTTATTCTGAAATTTTTTACAAAATTTTTTGGTATCAGGGACAGTGTACAGAAATAGTTAAGAAATTGCCAAATTATTTATTAATTAATTTATTAATTTTTTGGCAAATTTGTCACTTCAAACCTTGTAAAAAGTTGTGAAATTTTGTATAATTCAGTTCTAAGTAATAGTTAATTTGGTAAAGTTTGCATTATGATTTGGAGAAATTAAAAATATGTTGTCCTTACAATAATTGGACAAATTTATATGTTGCTTAAAAGAGATAAGTTTGTCCAATTATTGTAAGGACAATATATTTTTAATTTCTCCAAATCATAATGCAAACTTTACCAAATTAACTATTACTTAAGACTGAATTATACCAAATTTTACAATTTTTTACAACGTTTAAAGTGAAAAATTCACCAAAGAATAACAATTTGTCAGTTTCTTAACTATTTCTGTGCACTGTCTTTGACACCAAAAAATTTTATAAATGTTTTTCAGAATAAACAAAAACCACTGATCGTGAGCTGAAACGTTTGGTTCAATTAAAAATTAATTGAATTCTTTTATTCTGACACTAAAGCAATATTACTATCTAAGATTATAAACGATTATTCTATTAATATATTTTTGTATCTTGCAAGATCTTCTAAATACCCCATTATTATCCACATTTACTTAGAATATTCTAGAATCTTCTCAGATCTTCAAAAATCTTAAGGGGTTTTTAAATTTTCCAAAGTCTAATAAAAACCCCATAAGTGTCTAGATTCTTCCAGAATTTTGTGGGACCTTTAGGATCCTCCAGAATCTTCTGGATTTTCCACTATATTTTTAAATCATCTAGAATATGCTATACTATTCCAAATACTTTCAGAGTCGTTGAGAGTTTTCTATAATTCTCTAGACTCTTCCAGAATCTTTCACAGTATTCTAAAATAAACAAAAAACAATAAACAAAAACCACCATTGTGAGCCGAAACGTTTGGATCAATTAAGAATTAATTGAATTCTTTTATTCTGACACTAAAGCAATATTACTATCTAAGATTATAAACGATTATTCTATTAATATATTTTTGTATCTTGCAAAATCTTCTAAATACCCCATTATTATCTACATTTACTTAGAATATTATAGAATCTTCTCAGATCTTCAAAAATCCTCCAGGGTATTTAAAATTCTCCAAAGTCTAATAAAAACCCCATAAGTGTCTAGACTCTTCCAGAATCTTCTGGGACCTTTAGGATCCTCCAGAATCTTCTGGATTTTCCACAAAATTTTTAAATCATCTAGAATATGCTATACTATTCCAAATACTTTTTCCAGAGTCGTTGAGAGTTTTCCATAATTCTCTAGACTCTTCCAGAATCTTCTCGATTTTCTAGAATATTCTAGAATACTCCAGAATCTTTCACAGTATTCTAAAATTCTCTAGACTCTCTAAAATCTTCAAAAAATTCATAAATCCAGGGGTAAATTTTGGCGAGTTACGTGTTTGCTTTGCTTTTTCCGGCATATAAATGAGTTACTAAGAAATGTGAAAATTCAAATTCTGAACGTAGGATATTAATGGCGAGAGAAAATTAAAAATTCGTTAGTGAAAAGTCAGGGAATTTAGGAAATGAAATTTTACGATCACCCTGAATTCTCCAAAATATTAGACACTAACGGATGCTTCTAAAATCCTGCAGAATTTTCTCGAAACTCTTAGAACTTTTCAGGATTTTTTAAATTCTTCTAGACTCTTCCAGAAAAGTCCAGACGCTTTCAGAGTCTTCTAAAATCTTCTAGAATCTTTTCTAGAGATTTTATCTTTTCTAGAGAAAAGAATTCCCTAAAATCTTCTACAATTCTCCACAATATTCTGGACTGTTGCAGAATCTTCTAGAATCCGCAATAATTTTCTGTTATGTTCTACAAGTTTCTAATTTTTAAAATTAATTGAAAAAAAAGAAATTTCCTTATTAAAAAAAACTTATATAATTTCGATTCAGAAGTACATTATTCCCGAGTTTTTCGATCCACAGTTTAAGGAAAATAGTGCTGTTCAAAGTTTCCTCATAAACTTGTTATTTACGTTAGGTACTTCGATAAATACCTTGACGAACATGGTGGCTTTTAACGGCTTATGAATTGCAACGCGAATGTTCTCAACGACTTTCTATTGTCGAGGAAAACCAGAAAATAGAGCAAATAAGAGAGAAGATGAAAATCTTGCAGATAATATTTTTATTTACCAGTCTCAAGTCTTTATTTTTTGACTGTTTACATAAATAAGTAAAAAGATTATCTATTTTCTTTATTAAAATTAATAGAAGAAAACTGTTTTTTAAAAATGAAAACTATTTGATCTAGCTCAATAATCGTGTGGTGTTTTTTTTTTAAACAGCTGTTCGCAAAGTATAAATTGAGGTGGAAGTATCTGGTTTTTCTTTGTAGTAGGAATTTCAAAGCTATTTGACGGAGTTACTGGTATTTGCTCGACAAAATAACGAAGCGCGTCCTGAGTTGACGGAAAAACCTCGCGATAGTCACGTGCATCTGAACACAGAGCAAAGGAGAGTTACCCTCCGTTTTGCAGAAAAGAGACTTTTTTTTCTTCCCTCCTTTATCATCCCTTTCGCACCGCCCCCTCACGCTCACGTACCGCATACAGAACACTGTTCCTTTATACAATGAGGGGCTCGTTAATCGTTAATACTCCCATCGAACAGATTCTTCCATCAATTACAGACTACCCTGAGCTACAAATATTCCCCTGGTCAATAAATGTGAATATCACTTTTACCTCTTTTAATATTCTAAATTGCATGATTGAGATAGAAAATTTTCTACGGATTTGTAGAGAATGACTCAAAATTAACGTGTTTAGCTTCATTCAGAAAATGTAATAAGATTTGAATAATGAATCAATACTAAAATCATTGTGAATATATTCACAATGATTTTAGTATTGATTCGTTATTCAAATCTTATTACATTTTCTAATTGAAGCTAAACACCTTAATTTTGAATTTGAATTTGAATTTAGTTTATTGACGGCTAAGCCTTGGTACATACTTATAGTACATAGTATACTTAATATTCAATATTTTACAAAGAAAACTTAAACTAGAAAAATTATAATTATCATATAGTAGTAAGTATGAGTAGTAAGTATAAGTTCGAGTTTAATAACATAGATAATTTTATACTTATCACTTCCTTAAGATTACTTAAACAAAACAAAAAATTGCTTTGTGGCATTGAAAAACGTTTAATTGTCGTGACAAAATCATTTAATGATTGATTGAAGATGTAGGATACATTGTTTATCTTATTATAATTATAACAGATTTCGGGTAGAGGCGCATGTGAGCCATATTCTGTTTTGCGAAACGGAATTTCGAACAAGCCAGGATCTGTATTGTGAATAATGAAATTCACAATGATTTTAGTATTGATTGGTTATTCAAATCTTATTGGTTCGTTATTCAAATCTTATGACATTTTCTGATTAAAGCTAAACACCTTAATTTTGATTTGAATTTGAATATATTCACAATGATTTTAGTGTTAATTCGTTATTCAAATTTTATTACATTTTCTGATTGAAGATAAACACCTTAATTTTGAGTGAATACATTCACAATGATTTTAGTACAATCTCCCCACCGATTATTATTGATTCGTTACTCAAATCTTATTACATTTTCTGATTGAAGCTAAACACTTTAATTTTGAGACATTCTCTACAAATCCGTAGAAAATTTTCCATCTCAATCAGGCAATTTAGAATATAAAAGAGGTAAAAGTGATATTCACATTTATTGTGAATAATTGTGAATATATTCATAATGTTTTTAGTATAGATTTGTTATTAAATTCTTTGAATAAGCAACCCTTGGAATAATACGTTTTAGAATAGACTTTTGCATTCTAATCTTCTCAGGAGCATCAAGAAGATAGATACAGTTTTACAAAGCTTTAAAGTTTTCCTTAAGAAGATTTTTGTCCATTTGGTAACGAATATAAGTGGCAAGGTGTGAAGTGAAGTGTAAAGTGCCATAAAGTTGAAATTTTATCGACAAGTGTTTTTGTCGTTCTACTCCTTGTCCTTAATAACGTTGGCCATTAGCATCGACCTCACGTCGAGGGTGAATTTGAAAATACTGTTCGAAAATGATAGCTCTGTTCAGAAAAAATTAGTTATTAAATTTTGTTGTTATCCGTTGATAAGTTAATGAAGTGCCAAAATAACGACTTATTGGATAACCCTCGGTTTGAACAGTTGAAATATTGTTGAAGTGGATGAGGAAGCAATTGCGTTTCTTCGTCGTTTCTGAGGTGAGAATTTACGACCGCTGGAGTTTTTTTAAAGTGAAGAACAGAAGTTCTTTACTTTTTTTCAGGAATTGAGGACTGGAAGGAAGGAAAGATAAAATGGGATATGGAGAGAATTGAAGAAAAAATACAAGAGAAGAAAAAGGAAATATGTGTACAAAAAAAAGAAAAAATAATAAAGTGAAAAGAAAAACAGAAGAAAAAGACAAGGGAGAAAATAAAGGAAACAAGAGAAAAGTAAAGAAAACAAACGAACAGGGAATCAGAGGCTAAGTAAATTGGCAGTGACATAAGATACTTCCATAACTTTACCATCTTCCTTTGCTCTTTTAAATAGACTAGAAAAGCGTCGCTCCATTTTCGTATTAAATGCGACTAGAGTTGGTTTCAGATCTTTCGCGACACAAAATGGAATTCCGCAGCTTGTTAAACGCAGCAGGACGCTACGACCCTCGAAAGTACTGTGAATAAATAACGTTTAAGCAGCAATGTAAGCAGATTCTCCGCAGCGAAGAATTACTGCTTTGGAGTGTAAATAATATCTGCTTCATAATTATCGTGATGCTTTTTTAAACAAAAAAACAAAAAATTTCCCGTTTTATCGAAAGAGTTGACATTAATGCAAGCAAATGAATGCTTATCTAAGTGACTACTCGCTTATCGCAGTTATGTTCGAGGAATTTTTAAATATTGTGGCTGTAAAGAAGCATTTAAAGATGGGTAGAAAACCATGGATAGAAAAAATATCTTTCAATATATTTTCACGATGTAGATAAAATTTAAACACCTTTCTTTATCTTATTGCAATGAATTTTTATCTATTTTCTAATCAATTTATTTTAGGGGTTTAGTTAATTTGTAATATTTTTCTCATTCGTCATCCAAAGTGCGTAGTTTTTGTAGGGTTAAAATCTCTAGGACTGAGAGTCTCCATTATACTCAATTACTCGAAGGGTTCGACTTTGCGAGGAGATAATTCCGATGTCCTGAGAGAACTGCTCAATTATGCTGTTCTCGAACGACTTCGACGAATTCGCGCATCTCTCCTGTGGCGCTTTTGCGGTATCTAATTTTACGTAATCTAATTTTGCCGCAAAACCTTCCGTAGCTCGTAATCGACGCGTCCCGTGTACAAAATGCAAGAAAATCTCGTCGATTTACGAAGCAAGAAGCGAATACCCTAATTCGCTCATCGTATCAGCCATCATTATTTAATTATTATTGATCGTATTTTCTTATTTTTATCTCAATCGTTTATTCTCTGTTCTTTTTAAATCTGAATTAGTCAAATTTCACTAATTCATCAGTGACTCAATTCTAGCTATGGCAATTAGTAGAATTCTACTGACAATCAGTGGAAAATTACTAAAATTTCAGTAGATTTTTACTGATGCCCCAGTAGAAATGGTAACTAAAGTTTCAGTGATGCTTGCTCATGTTATCTAGCGTCCTGGAAATCCTTGAAAACCTGGCAAAGTCCTTGAATTTTTTTACTTGGAAAAACCTAGAAAAAAATAGTAATAAAATAATAAAAAATAGTTTATTGAGCTTATATAGGTAAATGCAATTAGCTAAACTCAAAAATTTCATAAATCGTATAATATACATTTTATATGGTTCATTTAGTTGCATTTTCTGTCGTATAGGTTTAAGGAAAAAAGATTTTTTCCACGAAAGTTTATGGTAATAATTAAAAAATGATACCTGGAAAAATTTATTTTTCACCTGGAAAACCTGGAAAAGTCCTGGAATTTTTTTAAGGAGAAACGCTAGACACTCTGGCTTACCGAAATTTCAGTTGTCATTTCTACTGCTAAATGAATAGAGATCTACTAAAATTTTAGTAATGTTCCACTGATTGTCAGTAGAATTCTACTAACTGTTTTATCTATAATTCAGTCACTAACGAATTAGTGAAATTTGACTAATTCAGATTTAGAGAGTCCTTCTTTTCATGCTCTGTTCTTATTTTTAAGGGCATTTGATACATAAAATGACGTCACAATTTACCGACCGTTCCTTATTTATATTCAGCGGGTTTATTATTAGAGAAATTCAAATACATATAATGCTGAAATTTAAGGAAATAATAAGGAACATATAAAGGAATCGATGTCTGGTGTCTTTCAATTTTTAATTTGAAAAAAAAATTATTTTTGAAAAATTTTTTGTTTCAAAATAAAAACTGAAACACACCAAACATCGATGTCTGAATATATGTGACGTTCCGCGAGGAAAGGGACCTTAGGGTTAAAAAATCGATTTTCATTTTTTTGATGTTGTCGATAGTTTTTGAATCGCTCTTTCATATTAAAAAGAAATTAAATTTCTATCTGCAAAATTGGAATTGTTATTAAGCTGCAAAGTGAGGCGTGAATCGCCTGTTTCGACGCTTGCGGATGACCAGACCGTCTCTTCAATCGCTTCTGCTGAAAAATTTGCCTGCTAACCCTAAGGTCCCTTTCCTTGCGGAACGTCACATATTCTTTATTATTTTCGAAAATTTAGGCATTATATTTGCATTTCTCTATTGTAAAATGTTGTATTGAAGATATTTTTTGTTTAAAGAAGCTTTCCACGATTCCAACTCTAGTTTCTTTTGAAAAGGAATTCTCCTTTTTTTTGTTTGTATCTGACATCTCTAACTACCCCTGAAAGTTGTCCATTATTCGCAACGACAGCGATAACTTCAGCCCGTCTGCGGGGACAAAGCGTCGCAACGACGTCGTTACCCGTATGGTGTGACTATATGCCCACAACGCGTGTCTTCGAATCATTAAAGTTGAAGCACACAGAGACCACACTTATCGCCAGTGTAACTTTACTCGTTTGCGACTAAACTGTAAGAACTATGCAGCCTTTTTTACTTAGTTCACTCCCTCTTTGTAATGCTAACTTTCACCCCCACACAACTAGCAAATTTCAACTTTGTTCTTCTTGGAAAGCTTATCTCAATATGAATCTGCTTACATTTACAATTGTTATTTATTATTTGCTTCCAATTACAGACAGTTGTTGGTAAACAATTTATTGAGAAATACCACACTTAAAAGAATGGTTAGTTGGGCTTGTAACATATGCCTCTACTACTTTATTAGTTGGGACAACAATTAAGCGTAACTATTCAGTTTGTTACTAAATAATTGACCCAACAACCTATTTTTTTCAGTGCACATTTATTGTTTCAATTTTTTACTTGCAATTATTTGAGAACGAGTTAGTAAAGGTGGATTAAAGAATGAGTTTTTTTCGATAGAAGGGAGGAAAAGATAAAGAGAGCCAAATCATTCTCGTAATCAGTCATCGACTTCCCCAGTCACGATGGAGGAAGTCGATGACCCTCCGGTCGCCACGACGTGCACGTGCACACCAAGAAGTCATAGTGCCTGTCTAAAATGAATGTGCATACGCATTTATAAAGTATGGCACTTAACATCATCGTCCTGAACTTTGGTCACGTGAAAGTATTGTCTCTATAATACTATGAACAACGGTATTTACAAGATCTTTTCAAAATTTGGAAAAAATCGAAAGTCTCTATTCTCAGACAATGTACGAAAATACGTGTCGAAGTGAGAAAGTTTCAAACTCATTTAACTTACAGTTCTTTAACTATAAATCTTGACACAAAATTATTGACTGAAACTTCCCAGCTTTTCATGTAAAAAATTACTTTTTTTTGGTAATTACTAATAACGATTTGTTGTTGCTGGGAAACCTTGTCTTGAAGATATATTTGTATGCTAAAGCGTGAATGCAACGATGGCCGACAAACTTGACACAATTTCGCATTTACGTCTGTCATGATGTGGCCTACTTTAATCCAAGCAAAAGTGCATCATACACACTAAATTTTGAAGTATCAAAAGGTTGCAAGTAGATAACAACTACATTGACACAATAATGCAGTGTTTGCAAAGTTTTGATTCAATTTCGGAAATAAAAATTTTAAAAAATATATTTAAATGAAAACTTGGCTCTTTCTTTAAGAATATAAAATATGTTGTGTAAGGGCGAGTTCCTTCTTTGAGGCAGGTGTCGCTCTCACATTTGCAACTTTTGCTCAGCAATAAATCCTGTTAAACGCCGTAAGCTGCAAGCGCTTTCGCTCCCGTGACTATGTCCGTTATGACCTTCGAGAGGTATCGATTAATCGCCAGGAGGCCCAATGCCAACCAATCAACTTATCCACCTTACCATTGATCGCGTGACACACGAGCCACTAAATTCGCTTAGGAATTTTTTTACCTACCCCAAGTTTATATATTGCTATTCCCAGGGCAAATGATTACCGCTTATTGTATACTCATGTCTGAAAACTATCGACCTAACGTGACTGAACGATAATTTCATGTCGAGTCCATTGATTTCCTGTTAGACTCGTTTCTTGACTAACCTTCTTCGGTTTAATTTGACGTAATTTACTTTTTTTGTAAATAAATACTTCACCTATTTCTTACAAGTGTGTTTCTTTCTAAATTTGATGGATTCCAACAAAAGAAATTGCAGTTTACAGGTTTACACCGAAAGAGACTAGTGGAAGAGTTAAAAATTGAAGCTTAGCTTTGGACATATTGTACAAAAAGAAATGAAAAGTGTAAAGAGAAACTGCCACACAATAAGCTGCATTAGTCAAAACTTCCGAAAAACTCCAATTTGTAATGCTATAGAATATTTCCAGAGGCATAAATAACGTCCATAAATATTAACGTTTGAAGTGCAGAATACGAAATGAAAATCAGAACAACGGCATTTGGGGATTCGCATGAGCCATCTGTTCTCATAAAGCGGGACACATGTGTTCCGCGATAAGGGTTAATTTACCCTCATTTTTCCTTTTCTGAATCGCTTCCAGCATTATTTATGAGATCATACTTTTGACAGTCTAAAATTGTTTCATGATGAGAGTCTATAAACTACAAGTAGCACATGAATTTACGGCAAATTATTTCCAATTTCTGATAATGATAATTAATCATAATGCCAAAGAATATTAAAGGCAGAATAATTTAAGAATAATTGCCAGATCCTAAAAACAGTTTTGTTCAGCACTCGTCGAAAGATTTAGAAGTAAAAAAGCAGATATTAAGCATATGTCAAAGAATTGTGGGACTTGGCAACAAACAGGTGAATTTACACCGTGCGGTTTCCTGGTGATTACGTGCAATGCAGACGACATTATGCAGCGTCACGATGATTTCCAAGGATGAGGAGCCATAATCGAGAGAAGCCAACGTGCCAGATTACTGTGATCCATGCTTGCGTTGGTCGTCTATATAAATTTGAACACTACATAAATTCTATAACTTTAGTGATGACAAAGGTTCGAGCATCACTTTGAAAGTGGGTTCAGATGCGTCAGCAAAATTGGGTCAACTGACATATGTTGCAAGCTTCCTTCCTCTTCCACTTTTCTCTGAATAGGATCCACCTTTTCCTTTCCGTTCCTTTTATCAAAATAAGGGTGAACATTCACAGCACGAATACTGCCTCCTCGTTTCTCCCAGGATCTTTACTGCATGTATTCCTTGCAGCGGCAGAGGCCAACTTTGAAATGAGTGTGGTTGCTCGTTGCTATGCCATTATCATAAACTTGACGGGCTATTACTAGGTGCTGTGCAGTGTTGGTTGCATCGTACATTCGGTTCTTAGAGTATTGCTTACTGTCGCTAGACGGTAATTTTTGATGACCTTCAAGACGCTTATGAACAAATTAGGAAAGGAAATTCTCATCTCGGTTTCCAATTTCAAGTCCGCAGCAGTTTGTTCTCAACTGATTGTGAATTTAATTTTCTCAAAGTGATACTGAAATTGCAGGAATCACAGAGATTTATAATAGTTCAATTTTGGGGAAAATAGGGGAGTCATTTTTCTAGAAAAAGGGGATTTAAAAGGGGAGGGGTTAAATATTAAGGGAGCCAATAAATATTAATAAATATAACATTTCAACTAGATATCTTCGTTTGTTTTAAAATAGGATTGCCGAATATTTTTTATACTCCGTCGATAATTCGTGACATCATAACGTTATCACATGCCCTTAAAACTTAACGGCAATCGAGAATCTCATTTCTTATTGAAACGATCCGAGACGAGAATTCTCGTCTGTTTTTTTTTAGTATGGATTCTTGATCTTCATGAACTTTTGAACTCATCTAGACATGCTTCGGAAAATTCTCGATTTCATCTCGAATGTGCTCGACATTTTTATAAGAAAACTAAATTTTTACTAACAAACAAAATTATGTTCCATCGTTAAATGTTAAACTTTATTTTTTACTGCTTTTACTCGACATGTTTATAAGAAAACTGAAATTTTACTAACAAACAAAATTATATTCCATTATTAGATGTTAAACTTTATTTTCCACAAACTAGACTTTCAGAATTTTCGAAACTCTCTTGAATTTTCTAAGATCCTTTATGAAATCTTGTGGACTTTTCAAAAATCTTTTAGAATCTTCTGGAATATTTTTAATTTTCCACATGTATATAGATTTTTTAAATCTTCTAAAATTTTCAAAAACATCCTGAAATATTTGATAAACAAAAATATCCTACACTGGTTCAGAATATTTCAGAATCCTCAAAACTCTTTTGAATTCTGACATGAACTTCTAAAAACTTCTACTTGCTTCCAGATTTTTCTTAAGGTTTTCAAGAAGTCTACAGAATTTTAGGAAAATTTTGGAATTTTCCTATAATTCTGTCGACTTTTTGAAAGATTCTTTAAGATATGGAAGTCTTTTGTAGATGTTAGAGGGTTCTACATAATTCTGTAGAATTCTGGAAATTCTGGAGTACAGAATATTCTTGAGGATTCTAGAAGATTCTGGAACAGTCCATAGTACATTAAAATTTTGAAGATTATTATAGGAGAACCCAAAAGATTCTGAAAGATTATGGAAGGGTCCAGAAGAATCTAAGTGATTGCAGAAGATTTCAGGAAAACCTTGAATATTTTGGAGAATTTTTACAGATTTCAGAAAAGTTTTGAAGATTTTAAAGAGATTTAAAAAAATTTCGAGAGTCTTTTTTATATTTTAGACTACAGGATTCTAAAAGATTCTGGAGAATTTTGGAAACGTCTAGAAGATTCTAGAAGGTTATAGAAAAGTGTAAGATTTTGGAAGATTTTAGAAGATTCTTGAACAGAATTTTTACTAATGTCGGAAAAGTTTTGAAGATTCTGAAGGATTTGAGAAATTTTCGGGAATTTTGTAGATTTTTAAGGATTCTACAGGATTTCGGAGGATTCTAAAAGATTCTGGAGAATTCTGAAAACATTTAGAAGATTCTAGAAAATTATGGAAAAGTTCAGAGGATTTTAAAAGAAACAGTCTAGAATATTTTGGAAAATTTAAATAGATTTTGGAAAAATGTTAAAAATTCAGAAGACTCTGAAAGAGCCTGGAACATTATGGATCAGCCTGTAATTCTAGAGAATTCTAACAGATGTGACAAATTTTTGAAAATTATGAAAGATTTTAGAAAAATCTGAAGGATTTGGAAAAAGTCTGGAAGACTATGGGACAGTATAAAATTTTTTGAAGAATTTTAACAGATTTTAGATAAGTTTTGAAGATTTTGGAGGAGTTAAGGAGATTTTAAGAGTCTTTTGTAGATTCTGGAGGATTTTAAAGATTTTTAAAAAAATCCTATAGATTTTAGTTGGTTATGGGTGAGTTTAGATTTGAAAATTTGGAAATTATGAAAAATTTCAGGAAACATTGACTGTATTCTTGGATGTTATATTTCTCATAATTCTTGGAAAATTAATCAGAAGATTGTATAAACAAAGGAAAAAGGGGGGAGAATTTAATTTACAGCCCGCTAATGGGTTGGTGATACAAATTGCACCCAATCCATAGTCTTTTTATTTCTTAAATCTTAAAATATTATTCAGTACCGGCCAGAAATATAAGGATACCTGTTTTTTGTGAGATGCATAAGTTCTCATAATTTTTATAATCTACGAGATAAAATTTTTTTCACAAAATAATACGAAAGCTATCAATATTCTGCGTAAAATAAGCCCAAGGAGAAGTGATTTTGTTCATTCTGTTAGAAATTAATGCAAAAATAGTGTATTTTTTGATTTTTCCTAAAAGTTGCAATAACTTACGAAATAAATAACATTTTTTAATGTCCTTAGGTTCATTTTAAAGTAAAGTCTTCATAGAATTTCATGAATGTATAAAGAGAACTCTCCAATTTTTTCCCCCGATTTCGACAAAGACTGAAGTTAGTACAGAAAAGTTGTAAAATTTCAATAACGTATAATTATTTATAGAAAAATATTTAAAATCAGTCTATACTACATTTTAATAAATTTTTTTAGAATACGTAGGAATATTAATTTCTATATTTTATTAAATTAATTTTTCAGAGTTTTCGCTTTACATATTTGAAATTTTACAACTTTTTAGTTCCAAGTTCAGTCTTTGGCAAAATCGAGAGAAAAAATTAGAGAGTCATCTTCATACATTCATGAAATTTTATGGAGATTTATCTTTAAAATGAGCTTAAGGAATTAAAAAATGTTAATTATTTCGTAAGTTATTGCAACTTTTAGGGCAAATCGAAAAATGCACTATTTTTGCATTAGTTCCTTACAAAATGAACAAAATCACTTCACCTTGGGCTTACTTTACGCAGAATTTTGATAGCTTTCGTATTATTTTGTGGAAAAAATTTTATCTCGTAGATTTTTAAAAATTATGAGAACTTAAGCACCTCACAAAAAACAGGTCTCCTCATATTCCTCGACGGTACTGTAAATCAAAATGATTGTCCATAATTCTCTATTCATCTGTTTTTCATAATAAAATAGTGACTTATAGGGGTCAATTTCTTTAAAAAATATCTCTAAATACTAGAATTTTATTACGCGTGTAGTACTTTTAGGTTAGGAATTTTAAATCTTCAATCAATTATACTTCTGTAAATTAAATTCAACTTAAGTTATATTTAACTAGAAGAAAATATCTTACTTTATTATGTACAATCTAAATTTATTGCTAGAATTATTTATAATTCATGTAAAATGGAACTATGTGAATGAAAAATATACGACATGTCTTCCAACGTGTCACAACTCAATTTGGTAATATTCATGTATTTTAAATTTCATATACATACATTTTAAATTTAAGATACATTTATATTAATTTCAATTTCATACACTAAAGTATTTGAAATTTAATATACATCTTGTATATGAAAATTACGATTATTTCTAACAGCAAAGGGATTTTAAGGGATTTTGAAAATAATAGGGGGCAAATAGAGGGAAAGGGTGAAAAGAGGTTAAAAAGGGGAAATAGGAGACCTGACTGTTATCCCTGAAATTAGGAAATTACTAAAATATCACGAAATTAATAAGACTCGAAGAAATTAAAAGATGAAGTTAAGTTTAGAGAATGTTTTAATTTATTGTTTTTACTTCAAGGTATACTGTTAGAAATGATCTTAAATTTAATATACACCTAATTTTTAAGTTCAATGTACATGTATCTTAATTTTAATACACTGTATCTTAGCTGGCGATTAATATACAATGTAATTAAACTTACTACACATGAAATTAAAACTAATACATTAAAATATTAAAAATTAAAATTTAAAACATTAAAATATCAAAACTAATACATTTTGTATTAGGGTTAAGATACTTTTGTATTAAATTTAATAAGCGTGTGTGAATTAGATTTCAATGTCCGTACCGCATACGTGCTTCTTAAACCGTGTATGAAGCTTAATACAGATTTTTCTAACAGTGTAGAAATGTTAAAGAAACGTTCTTTCGTGAGAGTTAAAAAGTGATTATAACCAAACAGCGCGACCATGAACTCATTTTTCTTTTATACCACACTTTCAGCTTGCTGTAAGAAAAGTCTTCTCCGTGACACGTAGATAGATATAGGATTTATAAACACTGTGTCTTATATAGTGTTCATACTTTAGCGACAGGGGCTTTATCACAGTGCCATACTGTTTCAAGTTCTACATAGTCTTGATATATGTCGAAAAATATATGAACACAATCTTCGCTACTCGAGTCTGACACCACAAACCATGTTTAGAACATGGATGTAAACTTTCGGTTGAATTGATTTTCTATCAATCATTACAATATTCTCCAGGTGGAAAAAATAGGCATAATCCATGCATAATGAACTATGAGTAGTCACTATGAAAAAATTATGCATAAATTACGCATATTCAATAAATCTGAAGGTATCAAAATATTGTAAATAAATAACAACTAGTTTTCAACTGATAACTAGTTTTCAACTTACAACTAATTTTCAACTGATAACTAGTTTTCAACTGTTTCCAACATTTTGATACCTTCAGATTTATTGAATATGCATAATATTTTGCATAGCGACTGCCCATAGTTCATTATGCACAGATTATGCATAATTTTTCCACCTGGGTCGCGACAATAAGTGAAAGTTGTGACTCCTCGAATGATACAACGTATTCTTACTGTTGAATTTTACAGCAGTCTAAAAACATTGTACGAACGAACTGGTTTTATTCGGCGGGTTTAAGAGTTGTAAACTTTTAAACACCATATCCAAAGATCGGTTGTCCCCGCATTTATGTGTTTTTATCGCCTCAATTCGAAGAGTCTGAAAGTCGAAGCGAAACGAGACGATCTGCACGAAAATACTGGTTTATTGGCATCCTTTCTTGAGGGAGTAGACTTCCGATCATCGAGTCGCCAATAAGGCGAAGAGAAAGAAAGAACTAAAGAAATAAAGAGCAGGAGAAAGAAAGAAAGAAAGAAAAACTGAGAGGAGGAGTCGATTCCACAGGTTCGAGGCAAGGTGGTCTGACCAGATCTTGCTCCGAAAAACAGGTGTAGCCTCGACCGCCTATCGTGGCGTGTGCCACGCTTACAATTCACTAGCATATCTGGCTGATGTGGACACATGTCCAGTTTGAAGCATACGTGCACGACCGTGTAAATATGATCGCTCACGTCTGTAATCTCTTCTTAATGATACACCACAGTGTCGGCTGTTTACATTCGGTTTACCATCGAGCTCTGCTCAAACGCATTTATCGACTGTTCAAGCTGTCTCCAAGTATCTGCTTAGCAACCTCCACACCCTCCAATCCACATTATACATCCTTTATCGAGAAATGCCTTTAACTGTATAGAGACCAGTTACGGCTAATGAAATTACCTACTGATAACCCTTATCGAATGATTCATGATGATGCTGACTTTATCTATGGAAGTTTTCTTTTTAGTTCCTTGGGACTTTAAATGAAGAGGTGATTATTTTTATATGAAGGACAAGATTCAGTACTAATTAGAGAGATTTAATGATCAGGATAAATTATTTCAAGGTCTCCTGGTATGCTCTGGGAAACAGTAAAATTGGCAATATGGCTTGGTGCATGAGGGGATACGTGGATCTTCCTAATTTGGAAGGTGAAAGGTATCAGCTGGCAGAGGGTGAAGCGAACTTCGTGAATGATGTGTTAAACAAGAGGTTAGTTCCACGTGCAGAATTTATCCATCTCTAACCCTCAAGTTCAATAGCTCAATTTGAACTGGATTTCAAGCTTCAAAACACAGTCTACCTTCAGATTTACTTGAAACTTCACACTAATTCCCAAAGTATAAATTTTTAATCCGTAAACGAATGAATCCACTGCAGTGTTTAGAAGATCCATAAACGAATCAATCCATTGCAGTGTTTTCATCCGTAAACGAATCAATCCGCTGCAGTGTTTTCATCCGAAGCTGGATCATTTGAAAACAGTTGAAATCTACGTTATAAAAATGTGAATGTAGTTGCAATTTTTAATGTAGTAGTCATAAGCTTCCACTGTTTTTCAATTGGTCCAGCAGTGTAAATGATCACTGGAAAAAAAATGGGTTGTTGGGCCAACTATTTTAGTAGTTGGACAAACTACTTTAAAAGTTTTTTATTTTACAAACTGGGTCTGACAGACCCAGCGCAAAAGTGACTTTTATCGCTCCCCTCCACAATTCTTCGAAAAAGCACTTCGCCCACCCATGTAAATTAAATTTCGGTTTCTTCTGATCGATCCAAGTGGTTGTGCGCGTCAGTTCACGTGAGAGGCTTAAATTGTTAGTGTCCAAACCTGGTCATGGGACTCAGAGACCCATGTGTGCGGTTTAAGAGTGAAATTGCTCAAGGTAAGTGAATTGTTGTTTCAGCGTTTTTCGATAATTTTTAACAATTGTAGGATAATTTATTAACTTGTTACTTGCAAACAATAACAATTGTTATAAATTTTTAAAATTTTCCAAGTGTGCGGTGTGTGCTCCGAAATTTGCTTACACGAGAATAAAAAGATCATGCAGTTTATTTGAATAAATTAATAAATACGTAAGTATATGACCGAATCCATTTCAAATCAGGCAGGCAGTGCAACTTCAAATCGCAGAATCGGTCGCCGATGAAATATGTTAATTTTCAAAGGAAATAAGGCAACAGGTATTTTTTCATTTTGCCAAAAAAAAAAAAAAAACAATTTTCGCTAAGTTAGGAGTATTTGAATTTTTAAGGCTGCTTAAAAAAAAACACAATTTTGTTTTCAAAACCTGTGTAATTTTGGAGCTAATTTAGATGTTTAGGTTTCCTTTCCAGCTTCTGGTAGAGTTTGTGGCCCTCTTTCAAAATTCACAAGAAAATTTCAAAAATATTGAAAATTAACAAAATGGCGGCCGTTTCTCTAAACATATTCAAAGTCGATTTTCTCAAAAATCTTTTTCTTTGCTCAAATTTTTTTGCTGAATTGGTATTCATATGAGGAAGAAATCATGTAACTTTAGTGCGGGCTTTAACTACTTTTGTAGTCAGGAGAATTGTTTTTCAAAAAATTCTTTTTTTAATTTTTCGTGAAATTCACACGTCCTCTAGGAAATACCAATTTAGAATTAAACACAGTCAAGCTAATAAATGAAGTTTTAGTAATTTCTGACAAATGTCACGTGTATGCAATATTCAAAGACATACACGCAGGGTTAAAAATTATTACAAGTATCGATGACGCAATTGCACACACACATGACATTTGTCAGAAATTACCAGGACTTAATTTCTTAGCTTGTCTTTGTTTAATTTTAAATTTATATTTTCTACAGGACGTGTAAATTTCGCGAAAAATAAAAAAAAAATTTTCTTGAGAAATTCTCCTGACTAGAAAAGTGGTTTAGCCGGCATTAAACTTACATGATTTCTTCCTCATATGAATACCAATTCAACAAAAAAATTTGTCCAAAAAAAGGTGGGGTTTTTGAAAAAATCGACTTTGAATATTTTTAGAAAAACGACCGCCATTTTGTTAATTTTCAATATTTTTGAAATTTTCTTGTTTATTTTAAAAGAGGACCACAAACTCTACCAGAAACTGGAAAGGAACCCTAAAAATCTGAATTAGGTCCAGAGTTATACAGGTTTTGAAAACAAAATTGTGTTTTGAAAAACAGCCTGAACAATTCAAATAATTTCGCGAAAATGGATTTTTTTCAAAATGGAAAAAAAAACGTGTCGCCTTATTTTCTTTGAAAAGTAATATATTTCATCGGCAACCGATTCTGCGATTTGAAGTTGCACTGCCTGTCTGATTTGAAATGGATTCGGTCGTGTGTGTGTTGTTAGGGGGGGGGGGGGTGAACAAAAAACTAATATTTACAGTTTGTAAAATATTTTTCAGATGCAAGCAAGATGTAATTTGCGTAGTGCTGCAGTACCGCAGCTTCGTCGAGATCTGCGAATTCACATCTCACATCTACTGAACGTAGAAGTTCCTCTTAGCGAACAACTCATAATCCTTCAAAAAAGGAGCCGATGTAAATTCTGCGATTCAAAAAAAGATCGAAAAACCAAACTCTGTTGTACTGTTTGAAAAAGTCCATTTTGCGAAGAACATCGATCACTTGCGTGTCAAGAATGCGGGCCTTCAAAGGCTTGAATTTCTACGCTATAAAGCGAATTTCATACTTTCGATTAAATTTTGTTTACAAAAATCTTAATTTGTATTAAATAAATGATTAATGTAAAAATATTATGTGTATTTACTTGAATTTTGCGACTTTTCTCCTTGTTTTTACATTTTTGGCATCTTTTGTGAAATTGGTCATTTTCATTCTGCTCAATGAATACACTTTTTGGAAAGAATAAGTTCGAGCTATTTTTTTCAAATTTCCATATGTCCTCTTCAAAACATTTTTTGTTGTAAAGCACAATTTTTAACCAACTCTTCCAGTTTTTTTTCTTTAAGTAATTGAGTTTTTCAACATTTTAGGTTTATTAAAAGCGATTCAATGATGCTGGACTCTATTCTAGAAATCTTAAAGAACATTTTTTAAAAAAGTGTAATTTGGACCAACAGAGGCGTAATAATCAACGCGCAAAGGAGACCGGATCTCAGGGACCCATGTGTATGGTTCATGTATATTAGGGTGTCCTAAAAATACTCAATGTTTTTCTTTATGACGCACCCCCTAAACTTGTTCTATTTGGTAAAAAAATAAATGCATATTTTTCTTTTCTTTTTAAAATAATTTTAAACCGTCGTCCTGGGGCCTTAAACTGTCCCAAAATAATTAAAATGATTAATTAATGTTAATTTTCGTAAATATAATAATTGTTTGCCAGGGAATACAACTGATACCATACGTTTAGGAAAAAAATTTGACCCAATTAGACCAAAAATACTACCCCTAAGCGTCAAAAACTACCCTTTATAGAGGTTAAAATATTATATTTATTTTACCAATATCATTTTTTTTCCAATTACTAATAATTTATAACTACGAAGTTCGTAGTTATCAAATCATTTTTTTTCCAATTACTAATAATATATAACTACAAAGTTCGTAGTTATATATCATTAGTTATTGGAGAAAAATGATATTGGTAAATTAAATATAATATTTTAACCTCTATAAAGGGTAGTTTGACGCTTAGGGGTATTATTTTTGGTCTAATTGAGTCGTTTTTTTCTGAACGTATGGTATCATCAGCTTTATTCCCTGGTAAACAATTACATATTATATTTGTGAAAATTAACATTAATCATTTTAATCATTTTGGGACAGTTTAAGGCCCTAGGACCATGGTGTAAAATTATTTTAAAAAGAAAAGAAAAATATGCATTTATTTTTTCACCAAATAGAACAAATTGAGGGGGTGCGTTAAAAAAAACATTGAGTTTTTTTAGGACACCCTAATATATATGAATACGTGAGAATGACAACTCGGTAAAGACCATTTGAAGTTGGCCCCTAAATTGGGTTTTGTTAACTATTACTTGAGGGAGCCAACTTCAAATGGTCTTTAACGAGCTGTCATTCTCATGTCTTAATATGCAAAATATGTGTGCGGTTCTAGGGTTAAGAAATAGACCCCATAGCCAATTCAATATTATCAACGATTTCATATAAAGGATCAAACAAAAATACGACGTCTTCCAACATGTCACAAGTGGAAACTACTTTAGTATTTACAGACTTTTACTAGCTGGTGTAACGATTAAAATTGCTGTTGCAACAAACCGATGATTACGCCTGCTAATAAAACAGTTGTCCCAACTAATAAAGTAGTAAAGTAGTAAATGTTCTACGAACCAAAGTAATGGGCCCAACTAACCATTTTTTTCAGTGATCCTTTTGGATTTAGTGTGTTTCTAATGCTAAAAATGATAATCTCAGATTTGAACTTTAGAATCCCGTCGCCAAACAAAATACTCTGCATCAATGCGCAATAAGTAAGCCACACCTGGCCAAGTTGCTCGAGTATAATATTCTCATCTAACCTTGTTGAAAAACTGAAAACAGGACAGGCTGAAAGCCAGGTGTGCGTAGGCCCTTGGGTTTTTTTTTTATTTTCCCACAAGGTGTATTGGCATTAGGGCCGGAATTGATTAAGAATTCTATTAGAAATCCTTGTTGAATGATTTGGCAACCCCTTGGATCTGACCTATAACTCCCCTCTGGAGGAGGAAGAAGGCGATGCAAAAGCAGTTGTCTAACCTGGCTCGACACGGTGGTTGACGACGATCTCGAGTATAACTACAGCTATAGAGTAGACTCTACATTCTACAAGACGAAACGCGCAAACACACACGTTCCGGATACACAGGAAGACCAGAAGGCTTCGGAGTGGGGCACAACAAAGCCATCGGCGAACGCAGGTGAACGCTGCCGGCTGCAGGCCGACAGGCTACGTTCGTAAACGCAACGTACCGGTCCACACATCCAAGTTCCACACGCACATACTACACCAATGTTGCAGTCATACACCATCAGAATCGACACACAGGACTGCGACGATGGGGTTCGTAGAGCTCGCCGGTCTCAGTCAACCGAGCCGCGTCTTTGCGAATGCACACCAGTGCCTGGCTGCACCGTTTACGCGCCTTTTTTGTTCAACAACAAAGTCACCATTGTCTCAAGGCATCCAAAGAAACAATGTTCTGACGTAATTTTGTCATAGAGTTTGTCTTCAAGGATGAGAGGCTTTGAGAGCACGAGATTTTTTCAGATCTGTGAGAGCGTCGCGTGCCAAGCAATTGAGTGAACGCTTCCCTTTGGATGGATCTGGCCAATAATCAACTGCCTGGACTGATAGTGATTTCAATGAACCTTTTCAGTGTTTACTTTGACTGGTTGAATCTCTCGAGATGTATACCAAGTTCGAGGTCCTCCAGGGCATCGTCAGCTACCTTCTTGTCTCAGGTGCGCATGTTGGTATCTGTTAGCATGCCGAGATATGATTGATTGATATTGGTACCGGTTCTTAGATCCTAAGGAAGTACAGACTTCGGGAAGAACAATTTACTGAACCACGTGGCAGTTGTGGCGCCATTTTACTCTTTTTTGAGATAGGGAATGGATGTAGGACGTGGCAATTTGTGATATTAGCTTCTTCCGTAGTTTGGAGGTTTTGCTGTTAACATTAATTAAGTTTGGACGTAAATGTGTCTTGAATAATCAATTTATTAGGTGCAGCCTAGTTTGCTACCAAGCTGCTGACGGCCGCCATGTTGAAACCGGAAGTTTCAATCCTTGATGGGAATTGCGGAAAGTACTTTCGCAGGATGGATGTTATAATTGCTAAAGTATTACGCAGAGATGTGATAAGCCTACATTAGAACTGAATTGAGTTTCATAAAGTAGTAAACTAACAATAAGAACTAATAATTGAAGTTTATAATTGTTTTTCCATTTGGCTCATCAGCTTATTGAGGATTGATGCTTGGTGATTTTAAATTAGGCTATCAACCATAGGTTAATTAGTATAATGCCTTCACTTTATCCTTCTTCGTTTATCAACACTATTGTTATCAGTTGACTATTTACAGTTTACCTGGCATTCCCTGTAGCAATCACTTTTAGCGATAATTCTAATATCACCGAAAGACCACAGATAAGCAAAATTGAATAAAACAGTTATTAACACGAAGTATAGGAAAATGATACTGTGAGACAAAACCATTTTTAAATGGACTTCCCCTCGTCACGATTCACTACACCCTGACACGAGTCCATCGACGACGATCCCTTCTCACGCCAGGCAACCCAGCAATGAAGCCACGTAATCAATAACCGGAGGATTAACACAGAGGCGAGCGCTCAAACCAGTTGCGACTGCTTCTTTAAAATAAATTATTAATGTCAGGAAACAGTGAAACTAGGAGAAAACTGACTGCAATTGTTAATTCGAGTTAAAAAAAGGAGGATATTTACTTAACATTTGAACAAGTTCACGCCTGCATGTGGTCTCTCACACTTCCCCTATTACTTCCTCTTTTCTCCCTACCTTCTTCAGCTCCCCATTACAAAAAACAGTAAGCTTCTTTCTTTTAGCGACATTGCTACTCTCTACTCTATAAGCTATTCTCTATTCAATCTACTCTCTACTCTCGTTCCCTTTTCCCATGATTTGCGTGCTTGTGTTGCACATTACGTTCCATTGTTTACGCAATAACCACTGGCACGAGTTAGTCATAAGTGTGTGCGCTACCAACTTCACTCCCCTCCACTCCTTTTCAGCGTGGGTCATTGTATTGTCGGCGTCTCCGAACCCAACAACTTGGTCGACTATGTAAAGCAGTTTTTTAATGGATGCATTACGGCAGATTTCAAAGCGGAACTTTAAATGGATGTTGAGATGATAAGAGTAATAAGTTTCATGATGTTCTTCATTTGAAGATTTACTTTATAAAAAATGCATGATACGTCTCTTTATTAAGTCGAGATTATGGTATGACGGTTTTAAACAAAAAACTTTTGCCATAATTGTTCAATTAAAAAAGTCTGCATACTAAACCAGGGTGTCTAGCGTCCTGGAAATCCTTGAAAACCTGGAAAAGTCCTTGAATTTTTTTTACCTAGAAAAACCTGGAAAACTCCTTGAATTTCACTCATAGTCCTAGAATTCTTATCACTCTAAATTTGAATGAGTAGTTTTCTTCAAATGAGAGGCTTGCTACATCAGATCAGAGAATTCTGGAAAGTCAGGGAATTTAAAAATGGTCAGGGAAAGTCAAGGGAAACTTTCAAAGAATCAGGAAGTTTTTTGATTCAACAAATTGTAATTATATCTTAATAGTTATAATTATAATTTAACAATTGTTATACACTCATCTCGCGTAACTATGCCGCTCATTCTTGTGCCGGCTTCACGGTTGTTCACACTTTCGTGCGCTCAGAGACTATATATGCGGTCCTGAGTGTTGACATAGAAGTGCTCGCTCGTCGCTTTAAATCCGGTTCAAACTGAATTTTAATAGCGCCCATTACTGTACTGTACACCCCCGAACCCGGCACAGTTACGCGAGATGAGAGTAATTATATAATTATAATATTACAAAGTCAGAGATCACAGTCTTTTCTTCCCCTTTCCCCTTTTATTCTGCAAATCTCCTAAAATCAATTTTTTATAGTTTCATTCCTTTTTCTCCCTTTTTATATTTAAATTTCCGAATAATTTTCCAAGAATTAGAAGAAATAGAAACTTCTGACATTCAAAAACTCTTTTAATGTTTTCTTAAATATCCCATAATTTCCAAACTTTCAAAATCTACGAAAGTCTCTTTAAATCTCTTGAAGTCCTCCAGAATCTTTAAAATTAATTTGAAATCCTTGAAAATTCTCCAAAACATTTGAGACTCTTCTACAATCTTCTGGGTTCTTCTACGATAATCTTATAAAATACTATCGCAAAATTTTTCAATATTCTACAACATATACTAGACTCTTCCAGAATCTTCTAAAATTTTCTGAATACTTCCGTAACC
>JBAGKK010157953.1:0-23840 GCA_037177015.1 Euceroptres primus | reverse complement strand
ATATATCAAATTCGTAAACTTTGAATTCAAAAATAGTAGATTTTGATTCAAAAGCGATGCTATAAATTCCAGAGCATATTACTTGAAATTTAGAGCATCTGCTTTTGGTAGATAGTAATAGCATATGCTATAGATTCAAAAGTATTTTTTTCTCAGTTTATATTTTGAACAAGGGAATTATGATGGCTTGTGTAAAATGATAAAAACAATTTCTTAGAAATTAAAATAATCAATTATGAAGTTAAACAAAATTTTAACCGTTAAATTAAAATACATAATAAAAAACAAATCATAAAAATTATAAAAGAGAAAATAATACGATTTTTATTTTAGATAAATATAAAACCTTTAAATAGGGGGTTGGCGCCCGCAGGGGGCAAATATTTATTTTTTTACACACTCACAAACTGATAGTTTATTTCACATTTAATATTCTTCAATAGCTAATCCATTATCTTGGTTAACACTAATCCAAGTAAATGTTCGCTTAGAAAAGTAATAACGATCTTTATACTGAAATTTATGTCAGATGTACTGAATGCAAGCATAAATTTGATGTGACACCTTATATTGGCACATAAATCTCGGTAAAAGGTAAGAGAAAAGAAATAATGATGGATGTACAAGTTTTAAATGTACTCGCTTCTTGGAGGTTTTTTAAAATAATTTAAATACAGTTTTCTCGAATTGCAATTGAAAAGGATTATCGCAATCGCGCAATCGCGAGTGTCGTAATCATCGAGTAGCGAGTGCCCATTACAAATTTAATCCCTCGAGAGGTCAGGATGATGCCACGATTTAATACCCGCAAATAAAGTGAAGCTGATGCGCGTATTTTTTATGAAAATTCTTCTTAAGTAGATAATAACGGTACGTGGAGTACAACTGACTTGGTTGAAATTGCTACCTGTCATTTGTTTACGCATCAATGCAATTAACGACGACATCATCGCTGCGACTCGCCGATTACCCACTTTCAACCGGACAATCGATAACGAAGACACTAGAAAAAAAAAGTAATTAACGACGGATCTCTCTGGATCCGCAAACGGAGAAGTATATAATGCCTATAAATAGACTGAACGATTGGCTAATTCTCTAGTTTGTTAGAACTATTATCATCATTTGCACTGATTGGAATGCTACTCGGAAATGTTCGATGCATTATTCTTCGAGTGAAATATGCAGCAAGCATTAATGAATTCTATTATACTAAGTAATTGAAACGTCTTGTAATTATACTAATTATTGAATTCGATTCAATCTTTAAAGAAATCTTGTTTCACACAGAAATCATGTTTTACAAAGAAATCTTGTTTTACAAAGAAATCTTATTTTACAAAGAAATATTCTTTTCGAAGAATGGATCATAATGACTAAAAATTTTAGAACTCTTGTGTTCAAGGTGAACAACACCAATTTTTTTAGTTTGTTTTGATATGATCTCGGTAATTCTGTCAGGTTTTCGAATGACCAGACCAAATCCTGGAACATCTACATACCGAAGTGGCCTTCAAGGTCCTCATCTTGAACACAAACGCCGATCATCTTCTAATGACGTCACTTGCCGTGACCCCCGACCCCTAACTCACCGCTTAGGCCGTAAATCCATTACTAATGAAATGCCACGGGGCCACATTAACTTTTTCTTATTTACAAGCGTTGTTACCGATCGTACAGTAGGATATTGCTAACAAGTCGAAAGGATTGGTTTATGTCTGTTGAATCAAACACCTTTGCTGGTATCATTAGTATCTTTGCTGATTCGTCGTAAGTAGTCCTCAATTTTTATCACTGCGCATAATTGGTAATGTTGGTAGCACTTTATTGCAACAGAACGTATTGGCAACACTGTACTTTTTAGCTGGAAGAGTTGGCAACACTGGAGCCCTAGTAGCTTGCAGTGTTACCAGCATCAAGTATTATAAATAATCTAGGAACTAACCAATAAATGGCTTCAATTGGTCAATGAGAATGAAAGAAATTAGCATTCATTTAAAATGAATATATTAGAGTCAAAATCTGGCAACGTTTCGGTCAAATATAGACCCTCTTTCAAGCCTCTCGTAGACAATCTAAAACAACATTAAACTTTAAACAACATCGATATAATAAAATTAAAACAATATGTGTGAAATTGCTAATACAGAGAGTAAAAAGCCTCCAACAAATATATCAAAAGTACTTACAGATTAAAATATCATCAAATTAATGTGCATATCACATAACAATAAATCGAACATGAATCGTGAATAGGTCAAGTAACAATCGGGAATAAATCGAAGTATTGCCAAAAAATAAAATCAGGTGAAAAACACATCTCTAGAAAGACTCTCCGACTAGTCTGAAAAATTATTTAATTAATTAAACTATGATAAAGTATCAAGATAATGTAAATAAGATTCTGTGATATTTCAAATAAAGATTTGATTTTTACAATAAGTTACCACTTTAGAAGTATTACAATGGAAAAATTCACGTAGACATTTTTTGGCAACGATGATTGAGGATATAAATTAATTTTTCAGTGGATCACATTTAAAAAAAATAATAATCGAATGATAAAAGGAAACCACGTGCGGTGAACAGACCGCGTAAATCACAGAATGCAAGTCATCTCAGGATGAGTTCTCGGAGGTACTGAATTAGATTAGGTATTCATAAAGCAATAATATTGATAACACTGTATCGCAGCAGAAAGAGTTGCCAGTACTTAAAAATTTTTAAAGCTTGTAATGCTGCCAACATAACTTACAGTTAATAATGTTGATAACATTGTATATCTCAGAAGAAAGACTTGTCAACACTGAAGTTTTATAAGCCAAAAGGAGTTGACAGCACTTTGAAGTCTTTCTCGTCTACTGTTACAAGAAAAATTTCAGGAGATGTCAAGGTGTTGCAATTGACGGTTATGGCTGCTGTGAAGGGCCCTGAAGTGCTTTTTTAAAACAGATCACCGCCTTTTATTGGAATAAGATCCGAATTTTTCGTTTACAGTTGCGAGAAACATTTGAAGAGATGTCAAGGTGTTGAAATTGACGGTTATGGCTGCTGTGAAGGGCCCTGAAGTGCTGACGAATTATGAGATCCAGCTCAAGTGTCGGTGGTGGACGTGCAACGAGGGATAGAACGTGCGAATGCATCTCAAGAGAGGCCCAGGGGCCCAGAGAGAGAAGGAGAGGGTGGGGATGAAAAGTCGTTCAAGTACCGTAACAATGAGTCGTCATGGGAAAGATGGTCCTTCAACCATTGCACAATCGAATCATACCTCGTTCTTAACCGCGAGCTACACCTTCACGATCCTTAAGACAGATCGGACGTTAGCCTTGATTCATTGCGATTGCATTGTAGGTCGTTCCTGAGTAACACTGAATTTCTCATGCTCTTCTTCATCATTGTAGGTTGTGGTCAAAGTCAACAGACAGGTATCCCAAGTGGATCGATCATCTCCCAGTCACGAACGACAGAATTCCATGTTTAACTTGACATCTTCTTCCTGGTGCATCATTTACTTTATATAAAAATACTAATAATTTAAAAATGAAGACAATTTAACAATTAAAAAATTAAAAAATACAAACAATGTTTGCAATTAAAAAATAATTAAAAAATACAAACAGTGTTTGTATTTAGGTCGAACTTTGGCTATTTGAAAAATGGTGAAGCAAGACTAACGAGATTCGAATGTAGATTTTTTGAGGCGAGATTTTTGTCGTGAAAAGCGAAAAACAACGTGTATGTAATGTTAGCATGACAATCTTAATGTTTTACTAATGAGACTCCTTTATGTTAATCGTTCGCGTGCTCACTGAATGCTCGACGTTGGCCTCATGAATTTTATCTGTCGGCTTTATCATCTTCTTTGCTTACGGTATAACCAATTGAGATGTCACACGGAAGGGAAAAATCCAGCTTCTCTTGAAAAAAATAGTTAAACCTTCGGTACTTTACAAATTGATTTGCGAAAATAAATGGTGGATTCCATATCATTTCATCACACAAAGTTTCGTGACTCAATGGGATTGGACTGTAACTTGGCAGGTTCTTTCTTTTAGTAGTGACAAATAACTTCTCCAAATATTTTTTGAAAGTTCAAAACATTGGCGAAGATATGGCATTTTTAAAGTTTGGTCAACTTTTTTTTGAAAATTTAATATCTTTGGTTTTATTTGACCGATTTTAGTTTTGAAACGCGAAAATTATTTGTATTAAAATATACTTTCAAGTTTTAAAAAACCCGAAAAAAATTACAAATCTTGAAAATTTTTGAAAAAATTAGAAATAAAAAACGCGTTTCTTAAAAAAGACACATCTCTATTAAAATTTTTTTTCACCAAAGGCAGGTCCAAGTGTGCTTTATAAGTCCTGCAAGTTTCATCGTAGGACAGTAAGTAGTTTTCGATTTAAAAAAATCAAGTGTAGTGACCCGCAGCCCTCTGAAAATGCCCAAAAAAATCGAAGTTGACAATTTTGTATAAAACTGACACTCATGAGCACTAGGGTGATCCTTATTTTCTTTTTTCTTTTTTTTTTTTTTGAAATTCCTTTGCTCCTACTCACGAATATTGTTCGCATGCCCAGAAAAAGAAAGTACTACTTTGAGCGAAATCGGTTAATATTTACCCATGGGCCAAGGGTCTTGAAGTTTCCCATACAAGTATAATTTACATGAAAGAAATCTAGAAAAAACGAAAAATCTACATAATATCGACATTTTATTGGTCTCAATTTTGAATTTTTTCAAAATGTTGCATTTTGAGATTTTGCATTCACTTTGGAATAAATTAAAAGTTTAAAAAATTGAAATGTACCTTTTTCAGAAACGCATTTTTCATTTCTACAAAAAATTTTTAATTCTTTTTAATTCTTTTTTCGGGATTTTTTTTATTTGATAATATATTTTACTACAAATAATTTTCGTTCTTAAAAATTAAAATCGATGAAATAGAACCAAAGATATGGGATTTTCAAAAAAAAAGTTGACCAAAATTTCAAAATCCCATATCTTTGCTAATTTTTTGAATTTTCAAAAAATATTTGGAGGAGTTATTTATCACTACCAAAAAAAATCTGCCATGTTACAGTCCAAACTCATTAAGTCACGAGAATTTGTGTAATGAAATAACATGGAATCCACCAGCTTCTCTTGAAAAAGATAGTAAAACCTTTGATACTTTACAAATTGATTTGCGAAAATAAATACAAGTGGTTGAATATTGAATATCTTGAATATTTCGAGATTTTCTCTAGTCAGCACAATTGGATAATTTTTTATTTGAATACCAAAATAGACTGTTTGTATTTATAAGTTTAACGATTGCCATGACTCGTCAATGCGGAAGCGAGTTTATTCGGTTTTATAATGAGGCGCGTCCGTCGTTTTGTTCGGAAAGTTATTAACGGATTCCTTTTAAGGCGGTAATTGAAGTCGATGATTTCGTCAGATTTAAATCTGAGCTTATTTGTTGTTGTTTATAAAAGTTTATAAAAGTGTTGTTTATTATATTATTTACTATAAATTATGTTAGCAACACTGCAAGTTTCAATTATATCAACCTAACGCATTGGCAGCACTGCTGCCTTTGAAAATTGCGTTGATACCAATATTATTTACTGTCAATCATGTTGACAATACTGCAGCCTTTGAAAATTGCACCATTGCGAACATTTTTACTGTATATTATATTGCAGTCCTTGAAAATTACACTATTGCCAACATTATTTACTGTGTATTATATTGGCAACAGTGCAAGTCCCAGTGATACCAATTCAACGTGTTGGCAACATTGCAGCTTTTGAAAATTGAATTCTTGCCAACATAATTTACAATAAATAATGTTGGCAAGCCTTTGAAAATTACACTATTGTCAACATAATTAACTGTATTTTATATTGGGAACACTGCAGTCTTTGAAAATCGCACTATTGCCAATATTACTTAGTGCGTATTATACTGGCAATATTGCAAGCCTCAGTGATACCAACTGAACGTATGGGCAACACTACAGCTTTTGAAAATTGAATTCTTGCCAACATAATTTACAATAAATAATGTTGGCAAGCCTTTGAAAATTACACTATTGTCAACATAATTAACTGTATTTTATATTGGGAACACTGCAGTCTTTGAAAATCGCACTATTGCCAATATTACTTAGTGCGTATTATACTGGCAATATTGCAAGCCTCAGTGATACCAACTGAACGTATGGGCAACACTACAGCTTTTGAAAATTGAATTCTTGCCAACATAATTTACTATAAATAATGTTGGCAAGCCTCTAAAAATTACACTATTGTCAACATAATTTACTGTATATTATATTGGCAGCACTGTCAATTTTAGTGGTACCAACCGAATGTTTTGGAAACACTGCAGTCTTTGAAAAATGCACCCTTGCCAACATTATTTACTGTAAATCATGTTGGCAACACTCTAGCCTTTGAAAATTTCACTATAGCCAACATTATTTGCTGTATATTATATTGGCAGCACTACAAGTTTCAGTTGTACCAACTGAATGTTTACCAACGTTATTTACTGTAAATTACGTTGGTAACACTGTTTACACAGAGTGAATACAATTTAGCGAAATTTTCCACTTTTATTCGCTGCTCGCTTTTCGTTTCTTTACGAATCAATTGCAATGTGGCACGAGTTAATATACCGGAGCATTCTAGCTTGAAAACTTGTACAATGAGCGTGACAAATGAGAAGCTTTTATCCCCACTGTCGTAATAACAAAGTGGATGGATGCCGCAATCGTCTCTGCGGTCGATTAGCGACGATTATGCGCGATTAAACGCTCGCAATTACAACTACCGTGATGAGACGTCCTTGCAAGGATGCAGAGAAGAAAACATCTTTCTTGCTTTCTGTCAATGCCTCTGCCATCGAGAAAAATATACACTCATTAAAAAAAGATTCGATAAATAAAATTTATTCCTTTCAATGACGGTCAACCTGATTTCAAATGAAGATTATTTTCATTTCTTTTTTCATTTTTTAAATCGTTATGAATAAAATAACGCTTGAAAACAATTAGGATCGACCTAATGGCCTCATATTTAATCCGTATAAAGGCAAAATTGAAATTCGTCCTGACTATAAATACCGCTACCTTCCCAAGTAAAACGCTAAGTGAACACCTGTAAAAGCTGACGTCGATACTAACAGGTGCACATCATTTGCTTCTGCTATTTTTTTTTCTTTCAATGACACATTGCCAGCAAATCGAAGGCACATGTGCCTATTAATTACGCGTAATCCGGAGATCTATCGATCTGTCGAATTCATTTCACGTTACAAATTCTGGGAGGAAAAATTCTAAAAGAGAATCATAGAACGAGTTCTGGATAATTTTTTTTTCGTAGACACAAGGTAAATTGTCGAGACCCAGCGGTGAAGGATCATCAATCCTAACCGCAATTAAAAAGGAAGAAATTGAAGGCAACGCAAATAATAACCTTGTCTCGTCACTTCAAACTTAGGAAAAAAATCTTGGAGAAATATACTTAAAACGTAATGATAGATCATAAATTCAAAAAACGGGTACTTGAACGTTTAATCCGTCATAAATTTGGAACAAGAATATTATACGAATCCTTGAATTCGCATTAGAAATAATATTAGTAGCTTCGCATATACTGACTTCTGATAGTGAGTTGAGATTCCGGTTTACTATTTATCATCATTTTCCTTCTGCGAGGTAACTTATCACCTATCGAGAGAAAATAAATGATTTTCGCATTTTTAACGTTGTCACTTACACTCCACAGAAACTACAATGTTTTATAAATACTCCTGTGCAGATTATATTTAATATGATATATTATTGCGTATATATATATATAACTCACGCCATCTTTCGTGACTGACTCGACATTTATTTTCTTGGCTTTTTAGAATAAAAGACAACTTTTCACGATATCTTGAGCGTAAGAGATCATTGTGAAAATAAACTAAAAATATGACATAAATAAAAACTGAAGTAAAAAATAAAAATTTTTAAAAATCTCTCTGTTAATATTCAGTTTGCAAATGAAATCTCTATTATGAACGCTGCAGTCTTTTACTACTTGTGAGACGCCTGACAGAAAACTGTTGCAACTACTGAAAAGTTGGTTCGGCTCGCACGTACAGCACATGCGAATCGATTAAATTAAATACGGCGACTGTTAGTTGCACCAACCGCGCATTTATCAATGCAAAATGAAATACGACAGAATTTCTGACAATCAATTATACCCGGATTATATTTTAATTAATATTTATATACATAAGAATTATTTAAAAATTGCTATTGAGTTGCAAATCGATATAACTCTTGATAATTGTTTATTATTAATTATTTATTTTCTCTTAATAATATTGATAAATTATAATATATAATAATATGTAATAATGATAGTATGATATTTAATAATATACAATAATATACTATAATGATAACATATAATAATATAATGTAATAATAACATATAATAAATAATAATATATTATAATAATAATAATAAATATTCTTGCGGCAAAACATGTTGACAATAATGCAACACTTGATGCCTGCACTGTTGCAAACATTATTTACTGTAAATTCAATTGACAACTCTGCAAGCTACAATTATAACAATAAAATGTGTTGGTATCACTGCAGCCTATAAAAATTGCACCATTGCCAATATTTTTTACTTTTAAATCATGTTGGAAGCTGTCTAACCAATGTAGCTTGCAGTATTGCCAACATTATTCACTATAAATCATTTTGACTACACTGGAAGCTTCAATAGTGCCAACAAAAAATGTTAGCAATTCTGCAACCAATAAAATTTGCACAATTGCCAACATTGTATTTTTTATTCTTGGTTGAAAACTTAATAAAGATTTATTATTATTATTATTATTATTGTTCACTGCAGTTAATTTCGGATACAATAAACTTCACGAGTAAAATTTTTGCAAAGGAGATTATCAACTATTAAATATAAATGAACTTTCGGATTGCTCCTATATTTAAATAGAAAAACAATAAATGATTGACTTTAGAGAAATATTTTAAAAAAATTGAAAATAATTTAAATTCATTACATTTAATTTACTGTAATGAATTAATTTGAATAATTTATACAACTCGTTCCTGAAAGTATTTAATGTGATGCATAATATAGTAATGAAAATAATTATTGATAATTTGCTTGCTTTTTATGCACATTTTTAGCCAATGAAATACCTTGGATGCTTCGCTTACGATTTGTGGAATGCAAAACTTATAACAATCGACTTTTCCTTCGTCGATTCTGAATCTAAAGAACCCGGAAATTCTTCACCTTCTTCATTCCTTCAGTATATCACAGCTACGAGTATTTAACGTCAATAAGGCACAAATTAAGATAAGCAGTTGAAGCAACAAATATTTAAGTTTAGCGGTAAATTATCATGTTTGCTATACCATACAAGTATTTAAATGAAGAGGTCATCTTGAAAAAAGTTACGTTAATTTACCTATTTAACTAATATTTAATAGTTAATTTAAAAAATTAACGACCCTTTATTCTCTTTCATTTTCCTTCTTTTTCATCTTTTGACCAATCAAATCCCGACAATGAAAAACAGTTGCCTTTTCTAATCAGGATGAGTCTACAATTTTTTTTTCGTCAATATTATAGCAAGCCTCCACGACTTTGAAATTTTTAATTTTCTCAATTTTTGCATCTTTTTCTATGAGTGCAAAAATTATGGTGAATTTGTTTTAAGATCTACAATCTGGCGATAATTAACAGTAGAAAATAAGAAATGAACAAAAATTAATTTTGACCAAGTTATGATTTTTTGAAAATTCGCAAAAAAATGCATTTTTTAAAATCGCTGAATGAAACTTTTATTAAAATTTTTTTTTAACTTGTCAACTGAAATATTATTAGCTTGAAATGGAAAATCTAGCCGCAAAATTATTTAAAACTTACAAAAAAATTTTGAGTTGGTTTTTTAAGTTCCTTAAACATTTCTAAAATCCTGAAATTTAATAATTGAAAGCAGAGAAAATTTTTTTTAGATTACAATGAAAGTAATATGTCAATTCTACACTTCAAGCTAATGAAAATTTATTTGATAAATTTAAAAATCTTTTAACATAAAAGTTCATTCACTCATCTTGATTAGAAAAGGCAACTTTTTTTCATAGTCGAGATTTTATTGGTCAAAATTCAGTAGCTTCGGCCCGCCATAAGTAATGTTATATATTATATATTGTATATTATGTACTGTATATTGTATATTATATATTGTGTATTATACATTATATATTAATATTTATAAATAGTTACCTGATAAGGTAAATATATACGAGATATTTAACAGATAAGAGGTATCAGAAGAAAATAATTGTATTTTAATGTTTTCTCAAGATTTTATCAGGTGAACATGATATTTTCCTTGTTTTATCAGGGGAACGTAATATTTTTCGTAATGACATCAGGGCAACAGTATCACAAAAGAGTTTATCTCTTTAATTTTCCTTGTTTTAAAACTTTTAATCAGGGGAACATGATCACCAAGGAGATTTTCCATTTTATTTAGATATTCTCCTTCTTTTTCGTAATCGTACCAGATTTCTTGTCCCTATATAGATAACCGTGAGAGCGAGACTTAAATATGCAGTAGGAAGAGTTGAAAGACATCTCACGTCACCTGATCAGCCAAGTCAATGAAGAGACTTGCATTGGCAATGGGCAATGCATGTGGAGGTGATCGAGTGCCATGTTAGTTTCTCTTGTGTACGTAGGTGCGTTTGTATATGAGCAAGATACGGGGCAGTGTCCACCTCGCCCACGCGACCGTGGGTGTTCGAGGTGTTGAATAATATGCTGGCTTGAATAATCCTTCGACATGAAACTCAAGAGCAATCGTTATTACGCGTACGATGCCACAAGAACTCGCGTAACAATATTATGCCTTCCATTCTATAACAAAAAGGTGAATATCCTCACTGTAATCCAGTAAACTTTAAACCGAGATTCCCCTGACTATAAACTTGCCATAAATATATTTTAATCGGGGGAATCGCAGATGAGAAAATCAGGGGAACATTGAAGATCCTTTTTTATTATTTGGAATCATCATAAAATATTTTTCTATGTATTGGAGAGATGATTTAATAGAGAGAAAACAAGGTAGGATAATCGAAGCAGTTATAGGCGAAAGGGAATGTTTTTTTCAAAAGTTTTTCCGTAACAGGATGCCCTTTTTCGAACTAAGGCCTCAACCATTATTTATGTCTTCAGGAAAGGATCTTAAGTCTTCTGACTACGCAGAATTGCACAGGAGTACTTGGCGAGCACTGGGGCGTAGAAGGCAGAAAAGGTGCAAACACAAAATACTCCAAGGGGAATTTTCTTTGTTTTATAAAATTTGTCTATTACATCTGATTATTAATTTATTTATCTTTATAATTTATTTAACTTATTGCGTCTGAAATTAAACTGAGTTTGGTGATTTAAATGATTTTTTCCTACTGATTTGAGTGACTTCAACGACCGCACAAGATACATTTTCGTTAGTCTTTTACTTATACCAGAAAAGTGAGAACTTATACCAGCCTCCGAAATGACGATTTTTAAAAATATTCTCCAGAGCCTCATCAAAGAGGCGTAAAAAATCTGAACAAACAATGGTCTATTATGTAAATAAGCAAATTAAAGAATGCGGTTAAATTTTTTATCAGTCTCGAAACAAGGGTATGATCTACTGAACGGCGCCACTCGAGTTAAACGTCGTGCGCTATACATGAGCAAATGTGCAGTTACTTTTTTTCGCAGCCGTCGAAAAACCAGACGCCATTACCCAACAAGTGGCTGTGAAAGTAAGGAGTCAAGGTTAAAAAAAGGAAAAAGAGTTGTTGGATATGAATAGACGGCAATTCAAAATTTATGGAGCCAACGAGCGCGTGTTTTCGTGAAACACTTTTCTCCCTGACTCACATACTCGCAGTTTACCTTCTTTACCTTCTTCACCATTTCAACTGTTTCAATTAGCCATTTCAACCGGAATACTCAAATATTGTTTAATACCATGCACTTTTTAATTATTTTTAATTATTTTTGGTTTCTGACCCACTGTGCAATGATCCTTGCACAGCGGAACTTTAGAGTCAAAATAATAATAATAATAATAATAATAATAATAATAATAATAATATTATTATTAATAAGTGATAGGTGTTTCTAAGAAAGCGAATAGAATTGAACAATGTTTGATTTTTTTAATTCTGACCCATTGAGCAGCGGTCATTTTAAATTAACGTTTTTATTGTTATTGTATCAGTAACAATAGTCAATAGTCAGAGAGAGACCTTTACAAAAAATTGGCCATTTCTATTGTAGATGGGTTCTTGTTGGTGCTAAATGGTTCTAAACCCTGTTAAAATGTTCTAATACTTGCTAAAAAGGGTTATTTTTGACCATAAATAGTTCGAATCTATGCTAAAGGGTTCTTCTTGATGATAAATGGTTCTAATGTGTGTTAGAAGGTTTTGATACATGTTAAAGTTATTTATCCTTGCTAAAAGGTTTCGTGTCGGTTCTCAATAGTTCTGATTCATGCTAAAAGAATTCTTGTCGATGGTAAATAATTCGAATCCATTCTAAAGTGGTTCTTGTTTATGCTAAATTGATCTTATCCATGCTAAAATGCTTCTAATCCATACTAAAGGGGTTCTTCTTGATCATTAATAGTTCTAATCTATGCTAAAAGGTTCTTCCTGATGATAAATGGTTCTACTTTATGCTAAAAAGTTTTGATATATGTGACGTGGAACAAAGAAACCCACCGGATGACCGAAAATGAGTTTACGAGAAAAAGCGGATCAAAGTAAAAGGAAGATTTTTTTGTTTGATAGGGGAAATCTTCATTATTCAGAATCAATAAAAACCTGAAAATCGATTTTTTTGGTCATCCGGTGGGTTTCTTCGTTCCACGTCACATATGTTAAAGTTATTTATCCCTGCTAAAAGGTTTCGGTCGATACTCAATGGTTTTGATTCATGCTAAATGAATTCTTGTTGATTCTAAATGATTTCAATCCATGCTTAGGTGGTTCTTGTTGATGCTACATAGTTATAATACATGCTAAGATGGTTTTAATTCTTGCTAAAAGGGTTTTTGTTGTTGCTAAATGGTCCTAATCTATACTAACAGTTATCGAATATTCATAACTATGATGTTAGGTTGTTGAATAGAGTTTTGATATTGTAGTAAGATCTTAATTTTTGTTTCTCTACTGTCCAAAATATTTTGTTTTTGAGAACGAGAAAAAATCTACCTTGAACCCTCGCCAAGTTAGGTTTTTTCTCGTTTTCGAAACAAAATATTTGAGCAGTAAAGAAACAAAAATTAAGATCTTATTACGTTATTGAATATTGTTAAAAGGGTTCATGTCGATTCTAAATGGTCCTAATGTATGCTAACATTTATTGAACATTGCTAAAAGGGTTCGTGTCGATGCTAAACGGTTCTTATCCATGCTAAAATTGTTCTAATACTTTTAATCTCCTGGCCCATTATGCAATGGTCATTTACTACTGATCTGCGCACAGTGGCACAGGAGAGCCAAAATAATAATAATAATAAGCGTTAGTAGTTTCTAGAAATAGTGGATGGAATTGAACAATGTTTGAGTTTCTTGGATATTCTGTTCCATTGTGCAATAGTCATGTACTTGTCAGTAACAATGAACGTTTTTATTGTTATTATATCAATGTGCAACAGCCAATAATTAAAGAGGGACCTAATTTACTAAAAATCAGTCAAAAATAAAAATTTATATTGTTACTGTCCCACTGTTGTACTGTGGGATAACAATAAAAATGTTGATTTTGGGCCAGTTTGTCAGGACTTCAGACTCACTGTAGTGACTTTTGCACAGTGGGCCAAGTACAAAAAACTGATTTTTAAATTATATATGATATTAACAATTTGGAACTGCCTCCCAACACTTATTTTGCATCACTCTTAGGAATGTAGGTATACATCGTGCATTAGACTTAAAGTAAGTCGAACGAGAATCCCGGAGCCTAGCGCACGGTTTAGTGTTTGGATAGGTTGTAGATTGGCTTTATCTGCGATCTGGTTCTTCAGGCTGAGCTTTACTTGAATGGCAAAGAAAGGGGGTCTAGAATCAAGTCAGTGAGTAGCCGCTGCTATTCGCCCATAGAATTTACAAGCCAGTCTCCATCCATTGTGCTCATCCTTTATTGATGCGATTCGCCTCAACATCGAAAATCCTCGAGGGTATCCCACCTCGATATTTACGCGTTTGCCGCGAGCAGATTTTTCTGCTCCATGCAAATAACCGCCAGCTAATTTCTCTCAGGTGAAGAAGCAAGATTCGCGGTTATAGAAGTATGATGATGTAAACTGTAAACGCCGTGAGCTAGGCTCAACCATGACCAATATGCTTGCGAGCAATGTTACATGCCGAGATGAGATTATCTTTTTCTCCTGTTACTACGAAGAACTTGTAAAAAGCACGTGCCTTATAGACTTATTTATAATTGTTGAGAGGTATTTAAAAATTACTAATTTCGTATAAATTCACAAATCAGCTTTTCTAGTCTTCTGCCCGCTGTGCAACGGTCAGTAGTTCTAGTACTAGATCAGTAAAATCAGTCTTTTTTTATTGTTACTGCCATGCAGTGGGACAGTAACAACAGAAATCGTGATATTTGGCTAGTTTCTCGAGAACTCGATCCCATTGTGCAGCGATCAGTCACTAATAACCGTTGCTCAGTGGCTAGAATACCCCAAAACCAACAAAAATATTTCTACTGTTGCTGTGCCACTGTGCAGTGGCCAGAAATAAAAACCTGTTGCACAGTGGGTCAATTTTTTTTCTTAGTATTTGGAATAACTGGGATGATACGGTAAATTATTAATCTAATAAGGATTCCATTTCAGATTGTTCAGGCAGTTTCCTGGCCAATACATTATTTTCCTACACCCTCCATTGTATCGACGCGCATATCGCGATACGGTTATCATTCATCGGAGTTAACAGTACCTCAAGGTACTCGCATTGGAACTGATCCGAGTGCTTACCTACCCCTGCTGATAGTATCTCAACTATAGTGAGTAGTACCTGCTGATATTTTACTGTCGACCAATGCTTCCGAACCGTTGTCCCAGTATCAGATTGCCACTCGATGCCGCTACTGAGAATCTCAGCTGATACGAAGCACTCGTCTCTTCTTCGCGATCACTCCTCCATCCACCTTCCTTCTTCCATCTCTCCCCTTTTTACATTCTCATTTCTTTCTCTTTCTCTTTTTCTCCTGCTTCAACCTCTGAACTAGGCAGAAAGATGTAGACTTTGATTGTTAAATGGGATCTAAGTTTCAGATATCTTATCGCGTTCAATTTCTACGCACCCACTCGACCGACTCACTAACAAGTATTGATCATATACCCACATCGATTAATCGCTTTCTTGCTCCTTGTTCCTGATGTCAGTATCGTTTGGAATTGAATTCTTGGCGTTCCTGAGTTTCGATTCCCCAAGAATTCCATCTGAACGTAATCCAAGCAAAAGAGAATCGTGTCGATGCTATATGGTTTTTTTACGCTAAAAAAGTTCATGTTGATGTTAAATAGTTCTAATCATTGCTATAGGGGTTTTTATAAATGCTAAATTCATCCAATTCATACTAAAGAGGTCCTTGTCGATACTAAATGCTCCTAAACCAAGTTAAAAGGGTTCTTATTAATTTTAAATTGTTCTAATCCGCACTAAAAGGTTCTGACCCTTGCTAAACCGAGTCATCTCGATGCTAAATAGCTCTAATCAAGACCATAAGGTTCTAATTCATCCTAAAGTGGTTCTTACCGTCTAATCCATACTAAAAGGTTCTGTCATCCTAAATTGTTCTAATATTAAAAGGGTTTCAACTCTTGCTAATTGGTTTTAATGCTTGCTGAACTATTCTGATCCAACCCAAATGGTTTTAATTCTTGCTAAAAGAGCTTAAACCCATGCTAAACGATTTGTAAAGATGTTCTTTGTAAAGTAAACTACTTTCAGCTGGAAAATAATTATATAACCTGGTGATGACCTATCTTGGACGTTGCACTTCCTTCAGTGAACATATAACTCGTTTCTTGCGAGACTTGCATCCAGCATCTCGCATCTAGTGTCGTGCTTGGTCACCGTTGGCCTTCCATGTCCAGAACTCGAAGCGTCAGGACGATTTCCTCCGTATATCGTACCGGCACCTAAATCGAAGCAGATTTATTGCTTTGTCGATCAGTCGTATCCTACCGATCAGGGTCTTGTCTATTTGCTCCCATCCTGAGAGGCCAGATGCAATCCGTCGCCAATTGCAACGTCATGTTTTATTTATTTATTTAAAAAACAAGACAAGGTTTTGTTATAAAACGAAAAAAAAAACTTGAGAGCATCATTTGTAACGATAAGAAGTTTTCTTGAAAAAACTGTTTTTTTTCGAGGAAACTTATTTCTGGACTATTTCTTTCTGAACTCTTCCTTTCTCCATTAGGACCTGACTGCCTTAATTTGTGCCTTTAAAACACCGGCCTGTTATTATCGAACATCTTTTAGTCAATTTGCACGAACCGCACATCGACCTCGAAACTCAATCGTGTCTTTTTGATTAACAAAAAAATACCTCAGCTTTAAAAATGTTTATCCCCAGAGAAGAGGATAACATGAAAATTGTTGTTTAACATCTGCTGTCAACGGTTCATCCCTTGTATTGCAATATTTGAAAAAGTAAGTAGGCCAGGGTCCAGTGCTTGTTTGACTCAAACACAAGAGTCAACCATTGTCTCTACCAATCTTTACAGACCTCGTCTCTCAGCCAATTATGTCAAGGGACTTTTCTTCTTATTTTTTATGGAACGATGGGATTTCTCGCTACTACTATTAAAATCAGGATATAAAGAAAATGGTATTTCGGTTTTTTTTCCTTCAAACTGTTCATCTTTCAAGGTGAAAAAAAATTCCTTCTTGACAATCTCGTTGACGGGGTTGCCGTGCGATTAATTGGTTATTATGGACTGGTTTTTGCATACATGCATGAATCGAATTTCTGGTAAAAATTGCCAGAGTATATAATTGATTCTGGACGATAGTCGAACGTAATTGCCGGCAGCGGAGGTAACCAGATTATTGATGCGTAGTGTGGTCTTGTCAGGTCGTAAAGAGTAGTTTATACTTTATGTGCTGTCAGTGTGATGTACAAGCACTTGTTTTCCGACACAGAAAGATTGAATAATTTTCAATCAACGCTTCCAAAGAGTCTTTCATCGGCGATAATCGGTTTCAAAAAGGCTCGCGAGATTTATAGACCAAACGAGACGTTTTCTTATCTATTCTTGTTTTCAGTTGAATCTGCAAATAAACACGAACAATTCATCCTGCAATTTACATCTAAACTGATCTCATATATTTATATCGATACAGATTGAAAATCGTATCTGGATATACGTTAAGCAATGTTTTTACCTTCAATTTTCATCGTACCACGCACCTGCAATCACGGGTAATTGATATTGACCAGCATTTTCAATTGAACTAAATTGCAGCGTTTACATGTTATCCGTGGTAATGAAATCGTATGGATGGCTAATAAGAGAACACCGAACAAGAATCCGGTATGCGACGTATGCATCGGGGTTTTACTTCCGAACGGTTCTCCTCTTGACTTCCCTTTTTCCTCGAATGACAAGCATTCCAGATCCCGCGAGCAATTAGTCGAGAATTCTCGGATTGCTCGACAGAATTCAAGGGCACTTTCTATACTGATTTAACTTTGGTGGTCTTATCGAGAACAAAAAATTATTTACCATCCTTTGTGCCAAAATTTATGTTTCATTTGCTTCCTTCTTACAGCATAAACTCTATTGCTATTTTTTAGAGATGAGAATTTAATTTTTTTTAAGTAGGGGACTTTTTTGGCAAACATAAGGGAAAGATAAAATAGAAAGATAAAACAGAAACATAATTTCAAAAACAGTCTAGAATATTTTGGTGATTTATCAAAAAAATGAAGGGAAAACAAATTTAGTGGAACAAAATTACTGAAAATGGTGGAAGACTCTGGAATTCCGAAAGATTTTGGAACAGTTTAGAATATTTTGAAGAATTTTTTATGATTCTAGAAAATTTAAGAAGAGTCTCAAAGCGTCTATGGTATTCCGGAAGAGTGCAAAAGATTCTGGAAGATACTAGAAGACTCTGGAATAGTCTAGAATCTTTTAGATTATTCGGAAGCGATTTTTGAAGATTCTAGAAAATTTGGAAGATTTTGCAAAATTTTAGAAAAAAGAAGTTAGAAAATTATAGAATTTCTGGAAAACTGGAGAATGTCTAGCGAGAATTCTAGCGAGTTTTTTGAGAGTCTCAAAGGGGCTCTAGAAAAATTAGAGCCATTTAGCCTCATCAGGAATCCTTAGACTCCCTTTTTGAAACATTGTAATGCTCTTAATAAATTTTTTAATTGTAATTGTTGAACTGCCAGAAAGTAAAAAACATCAACAAGGATAAAATATGAAGAAGGTGCACGGTGATAATAATAGTAACAAGCTAGGAGGCTACATAAGTTGTAAACAAAAACAAGAAGTAGATTACTTATGAGCACAAGAAAAAGAGAAATCTGAGTAGAAGGTGAAAAAACGAGGAAGTAGAAAGAGAGACCAAGAAGCATAGGAAGAAGTACTAGATGACTTGGGTCACTATCTCACGACTAGCAACGATTCGACCAAGTCTCAACATTAACGGCTTCTACTAGTTTATCGAATCCGGTTCTGAACGTCCGAATCGAATTTTTCAAACTCGAATAATAATTATCGAACGTACTAGCCTAACCAGTCTCGATAAGATCGTTCCAGGGCTAAATATATACAAACTCGAGCTAAATCCGTATCAAACTGAATAAATTAATCCGGGCATTTGTGTATCCAAGGGAGTTTCTATTCTTCAAACAATTTCTTCCAGGGTCGAGTATAATTGAGAAAATGACAATTCTTACCTTACCTCATTGTTCCCGCGATTATGGGAGTTGAGACTAGTTTCACATAAATTTGGAGAACCTTAAAGGAAACAGCTAAAATGAAAATATGCATCAGGAAAAAAGAGAAGCAAGGAAAACAAGAAGAAGAGGACGATGAAGAAAGAAACTTCTGGTTTCTTAATTATGATAATTTATTACAAGTAACAGGAAGAGAAGAAGGGGAAGGAAGTAGTGCTCTGCTCAAGAGAATAGCTGGTCCTCGAAGACGCGCAAAGTTCAGTTCATTAACCAGACAGACTAGACGGCGAAGAGGGACGCAGTTTAGATCGCTCGGATAATCAAGTCGGGTGGTTACACGACAGGTAAACAGAGCTGAGTTCACACGTGTGACAATGAACCTGGAAGCGAGTATGCTAGAAATACTGGGCAAACACGCAGCTTCTAGACGTACCAAAGACGAAGACACCCACAAAAGACGTGATCTCGTAGTTATGCGAACCCCGTACTAGACCAAGTGCCTCCCTCCTACATTCTATCTTCTTTTTTTTCTTCTCTATTCTTGGGTTCTATCGCCCTCTCGAGTCACGACCAATCGCAGAACTGTCGAACGGCCCATCTCTTCTGGGCCACCTGCGACGCGACCTTATCTCACATCAGAGCTAAAGCTCTGCCTTTAATTAGCTCTACTACACTCCTTGGGTTCATCATTGGCGACAGATAACGATAAAGTCGAATTATCTCTCGTATTACAACACTTGATTCTAAATCGTCTCTTCCATCTTCCTTCATGGAAACTAGGGTTCTTTTATTTTTAATCTGATAAATTTTCAACACCGTAAATTATAAGATATTAAAAAAGTGTTGCCGATTATTTTGAGTTTAATGTGAAATGAAAAAAATTCTTGAATGCACAATTTCACGTTGGTTCGTGTCAACTGTCAGTTGAAAATGATCGAATGTACCTGTAGATTTTTTTAAGAATCAAGGGATTAAAGCGCTGCAGCTTTAATTGATCCGATCGGAGATTAAAATTATATCTTAGGTTCTGATGCCTGCTAACAATTATTGGTCCTTCCTATAGAGTTTCTGGTTGATTCTGAATGGATGCAGTCCATGCTTACCGGTTTTTGTCAAGACTAACTAGTTCCAATCCATGCTAAAGGGATTCTCGCTGTTGAAAAATAATGTATACTAGGAGGATTCTTGTTGATGTTATATATTTCCTATCCATGCTAAAAGTTTCTAACACATGCAAAAAATTATGGATCCTTTCTAGGGAATTTCTTAATGATTCTATGTAAATGCAATCCATGCTAATCGGTTCTTGTCGAGACTAACTAGTTGCAATCCATGATAAACGGGTTCTTGTTGTTGCTAAATGATTCTAATCCATGAAAAAAGGTTCCCATACTTGCTAGAAATTTTGTATTCTTTCTGGAGAGATTCTTGTTGATTCTATATAGAATTGATTAAATCCAATTTATGCTAATCGGTTCTCACCGAGACTAACTGGTTCTAATCCATGCTAAAGAACTTCTTGTTGTTTCTAAATGATCTTTATCCATGTTAAAAGGTTCTGAAAAGCTTCTAATACATGCTAAATGTGTTTTTGTTGTTGCCAATTGGTTTCAGTTCATGCTAAAAAATTTTAATCCATAACAAAGAGGTTCTTGTTGTTGGTAAAAGGTTTTAATTCGTACTGAAAGGGTTCTTTTCGATTTTAAATCTTTCTAAACCGTGCTAAAAGGTTATGATACTTGCTAAAAGTTATGGATCCTTTCTATAGGGGTTATGGTTGGTTCTGAATGGATGAAATCCATGTTTACCGGTTCTCGTCGAGACTAATTAGTTCCGATCCATGCTAAAGGAATTCTCGTTATTGATAAATAGTTCTAGTTCCTGCTAGGAGGATTCTTGTTGATATTATACATTTTAAATCCGTGCTTAAATGTTCTAATACCTGCTAAAAAGTATAGATCCTTTCTGGAGGGGCTTTTGTTAATTCTATATAGATGCAATCCATGCTAACCGGTTCTAGTCGAGACTAACTGGTTCTAATCCATGCTAAAGTGGATCTTACCGTTACCAAATGATTCTAATCCATGCTAAAAGGTTTGGATACCTGATAAAAATTGTGGATTCTTCCTATAGAGGTTCTGGTTGAGTCTGAATGGATTAAATCCATACTAGCCGGTTCTCGCCGGGACTAACTTGTTCCAATCCATGCTAAAGGGGTTCTTGTCGTTGTTAAATGACTATAATCCATGCTAAAGGAGTTTTTGTCGTTGCTAAATGATTATAATCCATGGTGAAAAGGTTGTTGTTAATGCTAAATATTCCAAATTCAAGCTTAAATGTACTGATACCTGCTAAAAATTGTGGAGCCTTTCTAGGGGGCTTCTTGTTGATTCTATATAGTTTCTATCCATGCCAACCGGTTCTCGCCGAGACTAACTGGTTCTAATCCATGCTAAATGGGTTCTTGTCGTTGTCAAATGATTATAATCCATATTGAAAGCTAAAAGTAGAAGGAATAATTATTTTATTAATTTATGGATAAGTTAAAAAAGGATAAGAAAAATAAACTGAGATTAGAGTTGTCGGGCAATTGAAGACAGTTGAATTGGTGCATACACGCGACGCCGACGGCGCTTCGTGCAGCGTCCAAGAAGAAGACCATGTCAGTTGTCATGCAGACCCCGTGAGTCCGTACCTTCACGCGTGACTGCCCCCCATTCCCTTCCATTCTTGATCCTTCCACATTCACACACCATAGTCCTCACACGCCAATTCTATCCCCCACTTGGCTCACGTTATACACTGAACACATACGGCTCAGGGTTCGTGAGAACAGTGCTCGTGCGTTCATTTCTTCAATCCTTCGACCTCCTTGCATGCAATACCCAGTCACCAGTGCGCTTCTTGGCGCCACCATGGGTGGGATCAATGCAACTAACATCCACCTCGTACCTTCGATGTGTGTCGCGGTAATTTATAGGACTCGCTAATTTTTTGCTTACACGAAAATGCAAGTGTAGGCGATGAATTTTACCAGTGAACAGGGATATTCGCACTTTTATCAGCCTGGTCCGTTATTGAAGAAGTAGGACCATTCAGAGTCAAAATTAGCATATGCCATTGTACTAGTGTGTATAAATTTCACACAAGTGTCCTCAGCAGGAGTAAACTAGCTTTATGAATCCTAAATTGTTGCTTGAGATGTTTACTTAAAACTGAATGCTTAGTGTTGAATTGCTTTTTATTGCCGGTTGTAGGACAAGACCTAAAACCGTTAGAATCCCAGCACGATGTAGTTGCTACTTCTATCGGATGCAAATGTACTCAAGACCCCTCAACTCCGCCTCTCATATCTTGATGATATCATACCATTTTTCTAGCCATATCGACTAACAATTCATATTGATGTATCAAATGTTGAACAAGGCTTATAAACTCCTTTTGTCCATCATTGTGTATATAAAGTCACAGATCACATATTGATATTCAGAACTCGCGTCAAATCCGTCACGTGTGATCGAATTCATCAGCAGGGCAATATAAATAAATAATGACTTTTAGTATGCCAGTCATATTCATGTCGCTTACGTGATCGATACTTTCGGCCCATATGCCATTATATCTGCAGAAGTCATGAGTATCGGTTGTTTCAAGTTAATAATCTGCGTAGTCGTTTACGATCCAAATCATGTTATTTGAATAAATAAAAAATACCATGTCTACGTTTCGTACACTCGTGTGTGCACTTCTTCAGGGCTGAAATTTACCTAATTTCTTTACAGTTACATTTTCGTTTATTGATAAATTTTAAATATATTTGCCACTTTTATGAAACAAAATTGGCATGCTAGATCAATTCAAATGTGGACTTTTATTTTGATTACAGTTAAATTGTTTTGTATAAATAAAAGTTTTGTAGAGATAAAAATTTGTACCTTAATGAAATATCTCAAGAACAGTAGAATATACACAAAACGGATAAAATTCCACTTAATTGATTCGTTAAACTGATCCATTAAAAAAAAATTCAAAATTCCAAAATTTTGGATTTTAAAAATTTTGATATATCTCGGAAACGGTAAGAGATTCATAGAAACGGACCAAATTTTGGGGTTATTCTAAAAGGGAAGGTCCTCGAACTGATCTAACTGATTCACTAAAAAAAATTTCAAAGTACCAAAGTTTTAAATTTTAAAATGTCATTCAAAGGGATTGAATTCTGCTCATTTTCGGTTGTTGCTGACGGATTGAAAGAGATAGGCCAGAAATGGAATTCATAGGGATTAAAAATTTTCAATCCTTTTCAATTCTGGCCTTCTTACTGGGTTCAGTCACATAAGCTATATTAATTAAATGGGTAACCAAAACTCCTGTGATTAAGGGGTAAGGCCACTTCAAAATCAGCCAGAAGGAACAGGAGAAGGAGAATATCTATGTGGAAGGCCAATTTATGGTGCAGGCATCGCAGAATAAAGTTATAATGACATTTTTACTCAACTTTTCAAATGCGTCTCTCTCAAAACTGTATTTTTCAAATCAGGCGAAATGATAGCTGTCACAAATCTTTATCGAATTGCTTGAAATTTTGAGACTAACTTTTCAGATACACTATCTAGTGGACTGCGTAGGGATTTTGTGATAAGTTATAAATTTTATTTTTTTGTTATTTCCACACAGAAAAACTTCTTTTGGTCATACGGTCATACAAGAAAACAAAAAAAGGATTTCTTGTTGTCAATCATTTAATAAAACTTTTCATCCTACGTACGTTTCGACCCCAATGTGGGTCTTCTTCATGGTAAAAA
>JBAGKK010157744.1:7719-23848 GCA_037177015.1 Euceroptres primus | reverse complement strand
TTTTGAGTACAATTACAATTTTTACTTTGTAATTATTAATTATTTCGATTATAATTACAATTTTATATTATAATTATAATTTAATTGTATTAAATAATTGTATTTAATTGTATATAATTATATTGTAATTTTGAATATAATTACAATTTTTCGTTTGTAATTATTAATTATTTTTAGTATAATTACAATTTTTCTATTTAATTATTAATTACTCTAGTAGTGTAATTACAAATGTAATTAATTAGTTGCAACTCTGCTTTTTTATATAAAGGTGGCGTTTTTCTGATAATTTTACTGAAAATCTACGCTTTACTAAAAATCTAATGATAATTCTGTAAGATTTACAGAAAATATCAATAAAACCACTTCTATTAATTAGTTTCAACCCTGCTTTTTTATATAAAAGCGTCGTTTTTCTGATAAATTGTATAAATTTATTTGTATAAAATTCTGTAAATCCAGCAGATTTTTTCTCCGGGAAAAGGAGCTTTTCTCATTTTATAACTACCTACACTGTTAGAAAAAACTTCAAATATTACTTTACTTGATGTTTTATTCAATTACCGTAACTGAATCAATTTTCAACCCAAAGTAAATGAATTTTCAATTAAAATAAATAAATTTTCAACCAAAAGCACAATGAATTTTCAACTAAAAGTAAATGAATTTTCAACGACCAGTACATGAAATTTTAATGATAGTAAATGAATTTTCAACCACCAGTAAATGAAATTTTAATGATAATAAATGAATTTTCAACCACCAGTAAATGACATTTTAATCAGAGTAAATGAATTTTCAATCACAGTAAATGAAAAATGGTTAAAATTTTAAGAATTTTCGAACAGTGTAACAAAAAAAACATAAAATCATTTTAAAATAATCTAATTAACTACAGTCTGCCACACAAGAGCATGGCGGGCAAAAGTCTATGAAAACTGCTCACTAGGTATAAATCATGGTTATGACCTGAAAGAGGAGCATTAACTCTATTACGCAAGGGAAAAATCATAGTATTATCTATTTTATACGATTCGTGTTATACCGACATTTTAAAGCCAATTTTAGACATAAAATAAGACAAATTATTTTCAATTTTCTACCATTTAAATAAAGCAACTCCTAATTTGGAAAACCACACTGGGGGGGGGGGGGGGTAATCACCCTCATGGGTCACTGACAAGTTTATTATGGGGAGTCAGGTTTATTATTTTTACTATTAATTTTTAGTTTACTATTAATAGATTTTTATTGGGGTATTAAATATTTATAAGCACCAGTTATTTCTGCTGTCAGAGGATTTTTCTAGACATAAAATAAGACAAATTATTTTCAATTTTCTGACATTTGAAGCAACATGTTCGGAAATTGATGAGAACTTGTGGGCTTAATCTACATAAAACAAGCTTCAAATTGATCACTTTTGAATTAAAATGGAACCACTGGTTTTGAAAATATTGACTAGAATAGAAAGCAGTGATAATCTCGATTTTCACTTTCTTCGCTTCCTCAATTTTTAATGACAATTTGTTAAATAATTTTGTTCCCAAAGCTGACAATTAATTATGACAATTAATCTTTGTCATAATGATTATTTTCTCCGGAAAATTCTGTTTCTAATGAGTTATTTTTGAAGTTATTTTGACTATTTTTCATGCAGATATCGAATTTAAAGCACAGTAAGGTATGAAAATGCGACTATTCTCTTCTTCAGCGAATAACTTCGCAACCACTGCAGGTTTTAAATATTTCTAGGAATAGTTTTAAAGCTTACATTTCATACTTTATTTTTAAAATATTTCACATTCTTGCAAGACTGTTTACAGAATGTGACGTCGTTTAGAACCTGTTTTTGTTTTGTTTTTCTGAGCCAGTAAATCAGACTCTTTATAAGAAATGAATGCTCACAAATAATATTAAAGGAATTCTGGCACCCTTCATATTTTGTGTACTCCTCTTTCAGATCACAACCATGATTTATACCCAGTGAGCAGTTTTCATAGATTTTTGCCCGCCACGCTCTTGTGTGAGACTGTAAATACGTATGTTTAAGTAAAAAAAAAATTTTCCTCCAATATCAAATATTTTTTCACAATATCAACAAGATTTGAATAATAATTTAGGAATTTTTATACCGGAAGTATTTGAAAGCATTGTTTTTACAAAAAATAAAAAATGTTATGAAATCATAAGCCTGATTTACATACTGGGAATTGAAGTCGCGACCCGCATCTCACCATTGTGTGAGTTAATGCAGGTCAATTACGTTTTTGCTCTCCTATAGTTGACACCATTGTGCATAGATCTCAATTGTCTAAAACACGCATGCTCGATAGATCAGAGGCGCAGAAAATAATATTATTTACTATTAAGTATGTTACCAATTATCTTGATAAGTAAAGACAATTTTTGAAGTTATTGCGATCCTCCCTTGAACTAAGGAGTAAAAGAAAAATTCATTCGACATCATAATTAATTTCCAAGATCCCACAGGCACAAAATCATCGCTCTTAGTAAAAACAATATTCAGAAGAATATTTGGTTGAATCAATCAAACAATTTTATTATTATACGGACATCCAAATGTTTGGTTGAGTCAACCAAATGGTTTCGTTGATTTAACCGACAATAAATAATTGGGTAGATTCAAAGATTTGGTTCAATCAACAAAATATTTGGCGGACTCATAAAAAATTTGGTTCCCTTAATCTACATTTTTGCTTAAATGTAGATTTTCTTTTTTGCTTAAATTTGCTTAAATGTAGATCAACGCAATTTTTTCTGAGTAGATATTAGATAAATAAATAATAGGTAATTTGAACTATAATGGATTGCTAAACGGTAAACAGTAGCCAAATCTAAATAAACACTTGAGCCTCTGGCGCACATAATAGTACTTTCACCGTGAGTCAAATTGACTCATTCATTGCCATTCATATGATTAAGTCGGAAATCATTTGATGACGTCAATATAGTTAGGAATTCCTCGCGTATAGCAATTTACCGGTGTGTGCTCATTGACCGAGAAAAATAATTGCTAACCGTGAAAGATCCTTGGGCCAGGGGCGTATATTCTTCAATCCTTTCATTTTTTTCTTAATACGTAATATATTTTTATTTCGAAATTCTTAAGAAATATTCTTTTCAATTTTGGGAGCGAAGATATATTTAAAAATTTCAGGTGAATTCATATTTTAAGGAAACACTTGGACTGTTATAAATTCAAAATAAGAACACCATTAAAATGCAATGCAGATTTGATTTTCATGTTTGGAAAACGGAAAACAGCACTGGAAAAAGAATTTTGTTTATCTATTTTTTGAACATATAAAAAATCATTTGGGTTTTCAAGTATAAATTATTTAGAGCAATAAATTCTATTCTTCATTGCTTACCAGGAAGTAAACCTGAAAACCGAAAAAATAAGTTTTTTCAAGAAACTAAAAGCTAAAACCGCGAAATCGGTACTTTAAAATCATAACCAATTCGTATTCTTCTTTGTTTACATTTACCAAATCATGAAAATATGGTCTTAAGGAAGAAAATGTGTATGTTCAATATGAAAGCAGTCAGTTTTAGTATAAAGAATTTTTGTAATTGAATTATTTAATTAAAAAAGAATTGAAAGGAAAGAGAAATTTGATTTTGAGGATGTTTTGAAGACGCATTTTATGTGGAGTAAACGCGTTCCCATGACTGCGCTTTTATAGTGTTTTTTTCATCATAAGGGGAACACAGTACCGGGTGTTCGTTAATTTTTCTTAATTAAGCTCAATCGAGGTTAACGCTCGACTGTTTAACCCTAGTTTACTAAATCCAACACCCCCATATAATTCAGTCTGCAGCCTTCGATACTGGCATGAGGGCATGAAAACGACACTTTTTATTATGTACCCAGACAGGATGAAGAGATGCGTCATTTTTGCTTCTTAGAATTTCTTTATCCTTTACGGGTCCTCTTACGTCCCGCATTTTGTTCCGAAAATTTACTCAACCAAAATTGATAATCCTTATTTAATTGCTTTGTTTATTAAAAATTTAGGTAATGCATTTTGTAGTTCAAAGAAAAACAATTATTGATTTATTTGATTTATAATTATTAATAATTGTCATTTTATATTATAATTGTAATTTTATTGCGGATTGAACCAAATTATTTGTAGGATTTATAGACTTTAGGCAATAATGAACTCTGAATAATCTTTTTGAAGGATCAAAGTGACTACGTATTAGTAATTATTATATAAAATTATTTTTATTCTTCTCGTTTATTTTAAATAATAATTATTACTATTAAAAATATTTATTATTATCAATTTATTTATTCATTATATTAAAAATTGGAAAATATTTAGGTTTGTTATTTTGTTTTTAAATTTATAATATTTTTGTTCTAAAAAAAATTGTAAAGATCAGTGAATTTGTCAAAGAGAAAATTTGAGGGTAACTTCTCCCGTATTTTCTCCGATAATTAGTTTAGAATATTTATCTTCGAAAAACAGTTTTCCTGTTGGATTCACCGGAAACTAAACGCCTTTAAACGCGGGTTTCCCCCGGAAGCATTATAAAAAACCACTTTTTTCACTAGAATTTTCTATTTTATCGTTTCTATTAAAAATTGTTTAAAATTTTATTGTTTTCAAATTTGTCATATTCTTTAAGTTTCATACAATATTTTGTTTTCAAAATAGAGGTTAAATCGCTAATTATTGTTAAGTAAATGTATAACAACGCTTGAAGCTTAAAAAATATTACACATTTGAAAAAATTCAAAACTTAGTGCCTCAATTTTTAAAATGTTAAAAAATAAATTTCATATTATCAAAGAATTTATAAAAATTATATAAATTTTTTGCTCAGGTGCCAAGAATGGATGATTCATCATTAATCATGGATTCATCCACAACGTGGTTGCCACAAATTGCTGAAAATTTAAATCCGGATGAAGGGCCAAGGTTTGTTTAAAAACTAATTTTTTTCTATTTCAAAAATAATTTTTGATTCATAATTTCAGAACATTCTCCACTAACAAAAATAAATTCTAATAAAGAATTCTATTAAAAATTTTCAGATTTCAACTATGTTACAGATTTAGAGATAAAATCTTTTCACATAATTTTTATAACAATTGAAAATCTTCTGCGGAACAAAATTTTGATTTAGTATTATTTCCTTTTTAAGGAAAGATAAATAATAGAAACTGATGATTTAATTATCATCTCCTTTGCAGAAAATGTAACTAATTATTGTTTTTAATTTTCTTGCAGATTTTCAAAGCCTCTGCAAACTTTTGCAGCTGTAGCCTCGATTTTGATTATGATAGTGGGCTTACTAGGAAATTTATTGACTATCATAGCTCTCAGCAAATATCCCAAAGTACGAAACGTCGCAGCTGCATTTATCATAAAGTAGGTTCAGGTGATGTACGATCTGAGGTATAAAATATAAATTTAATCTGCACTTTTCGTCAGTCATCATCAATCTTTTCTTTTTTGGTTTACAATTCTACATTCTCAATTTTTAAAGCAAAAAAACATAATAAATTGTAATAGTACATCTCCTAATAAATATTGAATAATATTTGCAAAGATAATGTTTTTAGTTTTTTTTCAATCGCTTTATTTGCGATTAAAATTTAAATCCGTAAAAACTGTTTTAAGTAGGCAATGTTTTATTTGGCAATTAAAAAAATTACTACAGGGAATAATTTTGCTCTCTGTATGATGTTAAAGTATAATTTAATGTTAAATTTAAATTTAATTAAAAAATTAATTTAATTTGGATTAAACATTAATTTAATTTAATTTAAACATTAATTTAACGTAAACATTAATTTAATGGAAACAATTTAATTTAATGTTTAATTTAATGTTAATGTATAATTTTTTATCAATTCTTGTAAAAGCGACATTCATATATACATTCGATACATGGTTTTTTTCCCATTAATTGCTCATTATCTTAATTACACTAGTTAAGTTTCCACCAATATCTAAAGTACTTTATCTACGAAAAGTAAATGACATAATTTGTTTTCATTTTATCGCACGCTACTGTAATGTTATCTAACATATGTAGTTCGAACATTGCTCATTGAGGAAGTTGAACAGTTAAATTTAAATTATACAAAGCGTAAACAATTTAAAATTAATTGTTCAAATTACAATCTATTAATAATATTTTTTTTCGGGCAACTAAGAACCATCCTTTCACGAAAAACAATTTACGAATGTTCTAAAAATCCTGATGATAAAAATATTTAAAAATCTAAAAAGGATTATTATATAAATAATAGGGATAATTATATAAATAATAAAAATGTCTATCTTTTTAACATTTGTATTTGTAAAAAGAAAAGTAATTAAACAATTTTTTTTAATCGAGGCGAGTTGTCATTTACTGAAAGCAATTTGTTTCTCCAAACGAGATTTAATCTGCAACTTTTTCCCGTTTATGGCCACCTCCTTGGAAGTGCTCGTGGCTAGTGACAACATACTTTCTCGAAAAGACGCTTTAGGATTAGTGTTGTTCTCCGCGGTTCTTTCTCGGATCATAAATTTTAAGGTTTTAGAGGATTTTTGTTTTCCTCTCCAACTGAAAATCAAAATTTACAACCCCTGTCCCAGAGCGTCTATAAATTTTATACAAAAGGTTTTTATAAAAATATTAACTCTTTCAAAAGAACTTTAAATTGATGACAGTTCAGTTCATTGGGCTATTATCATATTTTTAGAATGAAATTAAAATTGAATTTTATAATATTTTCTAGAAAATAATAACTGTTTAATTGAATTAAATTTATTTCTGAAATTTTTTTTTATATTTCCTGTATCTTTAATTGTTTTTTCTAGTTTATGTGTGGCAGATTTTATCTTCTGCCTCCTCGTATTGCCTTTCGATTCAATTCGATTTATTGACGCAAGATGGGTGGATATTAGATTTCTGTGCGTGCTTGTGCCATTTCTCAGATATGGAAATGTTGGTGTCAGCCTTCTCCTTGTAGGAGCAATCACTGTCAATAGGTAATTTTTAAAACTTTTAAAATAATTTTTAATAAATAAAATATTTGTTGAACTAGAAAATTAAGTTAAAAATTTTACAAAGAGTTAAAGAATAATCTATCAGTCAGTACCTGATGTAACTTTATTTTTACATAGTGAAGAATAATCTATCAGTCAGTACCTGATGTAACTTTATTTTTATATAGTGGAAAATAATCTGTCAGTACCTGATGTAACTTTATTTTTATATAGTGGAGAATAATCTGTCAGTACCTGATGTAACCTTATTTTTATATAGTGGAGAATAATCTGTCAGTACCTGATGTAACTTTATTTTTATATAGTGGAGAATAATCTATCAGTCAGTACCTGATGTAACTTTATTTTTACATAGTGAAGAATAATCTATCAGTCAGTACCTGATGCAACTTTATTTTTATATAGTGGAAAGTAATCTGTCAGTACCTGATGTAACTTTATTTTTATATAGTGGAGAATAATCTGTCAGTACCTGATGTAACTTTATTTTTATATAGTGGAGAATAATCTGTCAGTACCTGATGTAACTTTATTTTTATATAGTGGAGAATAATCTATCAGTCAGTACCTGATGTAACTTTATTTTTACATAGTGAAGAATAATCTATCAGTCAGTACCTGATGTAACTTTATTTTTATATAGTGGAAAATAATCTGTCAGTACCTAATGTAACTTTATTTTTATATAGTGGAGAATAATCTATCAGTCAGTACCTGATGTAACTTTATTTTTACATAGTGGAGAATAATCTATCAGTCAGTACCTGATATAACTTTATTTTTACATAGTGAAGAATAATCTATCAGTCAGTACCTGATGTAACTTTATTTCTATAGTGGAGAATTTTTATTTTAGCTCTAGGGTCCTGTAATTAAAAAATTACCAATTAGTTACTGGACCCTAAAGCCAAAATAAAAATTCTCCACTATTTAATGTCAGAGAGTACAAACTCCGATGATGAATGTAATTTATTTTTATACTTTTCGACATCTATTACAAACTCTGAAAAAATTATTAGGTCCCAGGAAAAATGACCCTTTATTAATGACCCTTCAAACTGATAAATACATTTTTGTAAACAATTTCGAAAATATTTCTTTAAATTTGCATCTGTTTTTAACATTTTTAAATTGTCCAACAGGTATATTATGATTACTCATCATAATATATACAGCAAAGTGTACAAAAAACACTGGATAGCCTTGATGATATTATTCTGCTGGCTTTTTTCGTATGGAATGCAAGTTCCTACTTTGGTTGGGGCATGGGGTAAGGATTGGAATTTTAATATTTTAGAACTCAATTTTTAAGCCTCAACCTGTTCTGTGAATTTGAAAAAAAAAAAACCTAGTAAATAGTTAGCCTCCATAGTTAGAAATACTAGGAAAAAGTTAATGTAGTTTTTCAAAATTAATAAATTAAACTAATTTTAATGTATTAATTTTAATTTAATTTATTTCTTAGGGAAATTTGCTTACGACCCGAATCTCGAAACTTGTTCAATTGTGAGAGATGCAAGAGGACACACGTCTAAAACTTTCCTCTTCATCACGGGATTCGTCATACCCTGCATAGCAATTGTCACATGCTATGCCAAAATTTTTTGGGTTGTGCACAGGTAAAAATTTGTTTAAAAATATTATAACGTCTGTTTTTTAATTTAAAACTTAATTTTCCATTGAAATTGTAACAAAATTAAAGCAGTATAAAATAGCTTTTGTTATCAGAAGATTTAAATTCCAGAAAACAGTCTAATTTAATTTAATATAATTTGTAAATGCAATAATGTATTTGCTCTGTGAATACAACTGAAAATCTGGCCAATATGTCCCCAGTGTGTATTCCACAGCAGATAGTAAAACTTAATTACTCGTCCCTGGAGAAAAGAATTACTTGACTCGCATTCTTGCTTGTAATTGTGAGCAAGATCGAGAAAATTTACTGTCCCGATTCCGCATATTGTAATCTTTTCCTACGAAACAAAGTATTTTTTTCCAAGCGTATAACTAATTCTCTTACGTCATTCAATTTAAATTGAATGGGTGAATTTTTCTAGTAGTCGTCTGACTCAATAAAAATAACAAAAATGTAAATGTAAACACATTTAAAAACTTGGGATATTTGTAATTTCAAGTAGCTTTCAACGGTATAAAAGAAACAGTTTTCAATTTCAAAAAAGAAATGTGAATGTTTTTTCCAGCTCTTTAATTTCAAGGCTCTTAAGTTTCATAACTTAAAAAACAGTTCAAATTTTGAACGCTTGGAATGTAAAAGATTTCCAAGTTTCTTTTTACATTTTATTTTATCTTTTATCTTAAAATGTATTTTATTGTTACATTTAAAAAAACATTTTAAAAAGACGATCTTTTCTTAAATGTGCTCTAGTTCCGAGGCTAGAATGAGGAAACATGCAGCCCCAAATGTAAAGTCACCTCACACTGCTGGACGAGACACCAGAGAGATTAAACAAAAACGAAGCGAGTGGAGAATAACAAAAATGGTGCTAGCCATTTTCTTGAGCTTTGTCGCTTGTTACCTTCCCATTACGATCGTAAAAGTTGCTGACGCAGAGGTCAGATATCCTGGTAAGAAATCTAGGAACACAACCATTACTTCCTGAACTGATGATTCAATAAAAAGAAATCACAAAAGGAGTTTTTTTAAAAAGAACAACATATTTCTACAATAAACAATATCCAAGTTTCACAAAAAAATCTCAGATTCTAAAGTTGATCAACAATTGAAAAAAAAAAATTTATCTGCTACCACAAAAATGAGTAAAAGACTCACAGTTTTTTTCGACAGTTTCAGTGATATTTTCAATAAATCAGCTTCATAGGTTTCAAAATCCCTTAAAATTGTTATTTTCCTCTTGATATGCGGAGCAAAAATTTAAGAACCTTCTAATGATCAAATTCATTTCAAATCTGGCAAAGTAAATGTAAATGTAAATTTAGAATATAAATGTAAATTTAGAATGTAAATTTTTAGAAAAGGACCAAATTTTTTTTCAAACTTAAATATTTTTTAAACTTGCCTGACTTGAAATAATATAAGAGATATAACCTATGTCATAATTTAGGGCCAATTTAGGCCACTATTGCGAAATTTTGAGTTCCATGTTTAAAAAAAAAAAATGTCGTTTGTGCTGGTTTAACGTTAAGCTGGCACCACCATGCTGTAAAACAGGTTAAAAAAGTAATTAAACAAATTTCTAGTAATGCCATAATTTTGAGTTCATTTAGGGTATTACAAATATAATGAGAAAAGTAAAAAACTGTTTAAACAATTATTGTTTAAACAATTTTTTTGTACTTTTCTCATTATATTTGTAGAGTCTTAAATAAGCATGAAATTATGCGTTGAGAAAGAATAAGTTTAAACGTTGTTAAAAAACTTAACGTAAACTAAATTTATCAATAGTACAGTTGCCATAGCTTAACGTTATGAAAAATATATTAACATCTTCATGAAACCTATTCTTTCTCATCAGATAATTTCAGGCTTATTTAGGGCTTTACAAATGTAATGAGAAATATACAAAAAAATGTTTAAACAATTATTGTTTAAACAACCTAACAGAAAATTAGTTAAAACTAACTTTTTTGTAGACCCATATTTCAGGCTCATTTAGGGCTCTTCAAATATCGTAAAGCAAAATTCATCCACCTTGCTATTAATTAATTATTATTTTTTATCAATAGTAAAGTCATGCCAGCTTAACGTTACGATAAATATATTAACATATTCATAAAACCTATTCTTTCTCATCGCATAATTTCAGGCTCATTTAGGACAAATATAATGAGAAAAGTACAAAAAAATTGTTTAAACAATAATTGTTTAAACAATTTTTTTACCTTTTCTCATTATTTTTGTAGAGCCCTAAATGAGCCTAAAATTATCGCATTAGTAGAAATTTGTTTAATTACCTTTTTAACCTGTTTTACAGTATGGTGGTGCCAGCTTAACGTTAAGCCAGCATAAACGCAATTTTTTCCAAAAAAACTTGAAGCTGAAAATTTCGCATTAGGGGCATAAATTAGTCCTAAATTATAACATAGGTTGTATTCTCTATATGACAATAGTGTTGAGCTAGCTTAGCAGACCTCTTGATGGAAGCTAAATGCCTTTTATTCTCTACTGTTCAAATTTAAATCCGGATTTTTTTAAAAATTTTAGATTCCTAAATTAATGAATTTAAAACCTATTTTAGGGTTTCACGTGATGGGTTATTTGCTGTTGTACTTCGCCTCATGTGTGAACCCCATAATCTACGTGATCATGAACAAGCAGTACAGACAGGCATATGCTGGTGTGATCAGCTGTTCCAGAATCAGAGCTACCCTCTCACCCCACGGAAGCAGTGCTCCAGGGCAAAATAACTTCGGTCAAGGTAACCACCAGTTTGTAACGGTCACCAAACTCTGACCTATACGAAAACGGCTACCTTATTTGTAAGTGAAGGGTACACTGTTGGTTTTTTAAGATTGGGCCTGGCATGATCAAGGAATCAAATTTAATGCAGACGCTCGTAAAACTCCTATAACTGATCCGAATTAGTAATTTCGAGCACAGATCAAATTTATCAGAAGAAGAAAATGCCACTGATCCCATAAATTTCCAGCCAATACAAAATATTAATCTGCCAATCGATTTACAGTCAAATAAAAAAAAAATCTTTGATTTATTGTCTAATGCCTATTATTCACAATTTGATACTATTGTACGTTTGAATCAAACATTCCTAAATGGAAGTTGAACTCTTCTTTAAAGTTCTTTTCCCATTTTTTTAGTAGTCGATTTACTAATCGACGAAGGAAATTCGAAGGTTTTTAATACGAAAAGATCAACTTCCTTCCGTTTCGTTCGGTGTACAAGAAAAAGAATCGCTAACGTCTAGCTCTAGCCACAATCAATCTTCCTCGGAAATTTCATTAGTTTCCCTCCTTTTTTCCCCTTTTGCTACCATCGACCGTTTAAAACAAATTATTTGCTTATTTCCTCTTTTTGCGTTCCGCGATTGGTCCAGTCGTCTTCACTTCCGGACATTCACTCAATTAAAAAAATTGTATTTGGAAAAATATTTGTTATTTTCTTTGCTGAAGACGCAAAAAGATTGATGACTAAATTCATTTCTGCCCTTTACAGAGGAGAAAATTCTTACAATAAATCAGAATAAGAAAACTGTAATTTAAGCTAGTAGAATTTTTTATCAGGTTGGAAGAATTTTGCTATCAGGTACATAAAAAAATTCTTAGGGAAGAATTTGCTCTTCAATTAAAACTTGAGACAGTTTCCTAAAATAGGAGGAAAAAATAGGAACTCGTTAATGAAACCTTGAATTTTAACTAGAAAACATTGTCCAAGATTACAATTTTTTTTTCTTTTCTTCTTTTTCTTTCTACTAAAGATTCTTTCATGTTTTTCAAAACTCTGAAAATTAATTTAAAATTAAATTATTTTTTCCTCAATTATTAAGTCTAATTTTAAAGAATACATTTTTTTCATCGAGTGGACACAATACAGAGAGACATGAATCTTGAATCTGCCAGTAGATGGTTATTAGCAGATCTCTTGCAGTTTCTTGTTGAAAATTCTGTTACTCTTAAAACCTATTTTTTCAGGAGTAGCCGGTGCGAGCTAAAACTGTACATTTTTCCACTAACGCAGAACGAGCGGGTAGCATGTTAAAGAAAGTGGCGAATGAGCTAGGTACTAATTGACTTTTAAGTACAGCGAAATCGCTAAAAACTGACGGCCAGCCAATTAACACTTTTGATTCCTCCATCGGCTTCATTAACGTAGAATCTAAGTGCAATTTTGTTTCCTTCGTTATTTTTTTTCTCTGCTCTCCACGATATCGACTAACACTTTCAGCAATTCTGGGTCTATTGGCGAGCTTATAAGGGAATTCTGATACGCTTAATTAAACTATCGTCGAATCGGAATCTGCTTTCACTCATATTAATTTCTTTTACAAATGTTCACATCTTCCCTTTGATATTTCCAAATTCTCTCATTTTTGTCATTTCATGTAAACATTAATTATTACAGTATTTTAATATTTTACTCAGTTTCCTTTTCACAGAGTTTTATCTGCGAACGACGACCGTGACTTAATAACTAATTGTAAAAATGCGCTAAGTCCTTGCTTACAGTGATTTTCTCCGTGTAAAGAAAAACTTAATCTTTTTTTCTGCTTACAGACTATTCAAGGGAATTCAGTAAGACTATGGTGTCGACTGTTTCAATAGCAATGAATTCTGTGAAGAATTCAGAAGATGGTGAACTTTGATTAAGATCAAGCAGGAGTCAGGAGTGACCAAAAAGATAGTCAAAGTCTGGACCGAAGATAATTTAGAATTAAAACTTAAATTCTAGGGTGATCCAAAAAACTAGAAATAGAATTATTTTATCTATGAGGATAATTACTCAACTACTCGATGAATCTTCAAGAGTTTGTATCAATCAAAATTTTTTATTTTCAAGCAAAGTTACATATTTTCTAATTTGATAGGAATAATTTTTTTGGATCGCCCAGACAATTTTTTGTAGCAAATACAAACGCTTAGATTACATTATTTATTGCTTACACGTTGCCATAGCTTGAAAGAGGAAGTTGAGAATAAGATTAAAAAAAGGAGATTCGCATTCAATCTTCAGATTATTGAAAGTACGCGTATTGTAAAGTGTAAAATATTAATCACTTAGATATTACGATTTATTCGTAATGAATAATGAATTTCGCGATAAAGGGACCAAGATAAGTCAATGCACACATGATATGATATTCATGTATTGTAAAGTACAAAAATATACATACTTTAGGATTTTTGTACAATAAAGATTTGAGTGATTTTATGTTAAAAATGCTCTATATAAAATAATTTCATTTCATTTTGTAAGACACATACAAAAGCAAATTGAAAATTTCACGAGCTTGTAGACATACAAATCAGACTTCTGTACAGTTTCAGGTATTAATAAAAATATGATATTTCACAGCATGAGTTTCAAATCTATTGCCTATTTTTTCTTGATATAAAAAAAGTCTTAAGAAGTTGAAATGGAGGTAGAAAATTCGTTTAAACGATGAGCCTCTTTTACATTGACAATTATATTAAATCTAGAGATCATTGAATTAAATATAATAAATATCACGTTTGCGAGGTAATCGGTTTCAAATCGTCCGTAAACTTTTGCAGAGATTATAACTCAAATCTTACAGCATGTATTCTTTTTCTGACCCACTGGGGAATTTCTCAATTTTATAGAGTCTCGAATTTCATCCTGGATCTTCGCTTTCAGAACGTTTTCCACCAAATAGTGCATCGCTTCATCTGAAATCGAAAAGATTTGATACATTTTATATAAACTTTAGAAATCGAAAAACTTTGATACATTTTATATAAACTTTAGATTATTAATCATTAATAATGTTGGATGTTAATTTTGGCTTTAGGGTCAGTTATTTCTATCGAGGATCAATATGATCCCCCACTGAGAATTTTATAATATAAAATCCCAATATACTCCCCCACTGACACTATAATTTCTTTTGTAAATGAATGTCCTATACATTTATTTATTTAAAAAAGACATACTAAGTTCTTTTAATTTATTTTTCTTTTCTCTCACCAATGTTCAAGTTTTCCTTTGCAGATGTCACGTACCAAGAACCAATCTCATTTTCTTTACAGAACCTGATGATTTGTTCGTTAGGAATGGCAACTTGTTGAATGTCGCACTTATTGGCCAGTAAAACTATTGGAATGTTCGAACCATCTGGCAACGTAATCTTTTCTCTGAGATCGCAGAGCCACTTTTTTACTGACTGAAACGTCGCTGCCCGCGAAATGTCAAAGACCAAAGCTGCAGCCACTCTAGTAATTTTTAAAATAAAGAAAAACATAAGATCTTTCAAAAAATTATTACTTAATTGCTGTGAAAAAGAAAATCAAAATTCGTTTTTAATCCAGGCTCTCAGAAGGAACGTTTAAAATAAATGAGTATAAATAAAAAAATCAAAATACTCAAGTAAAATTAGTAATTTAAAAAAATAAATAAAAATAGATAAGATATTTACGCATATTTGTAGTAAACCCTGGTCATGTATCCATGTCTCTCGTTGCCAGCAATATCCCTAAAATTCAGAGAACCCTTAATCAGAAAATGTGCAAAAAAGAGAGTGATGAAGGAAGATAAGTCTAATCTTTATAACCTGCGAGGCAGAAGGATCCTCTACTTTTCTTTTACAAGCAATATTTCTATCTAGATCTATATATCTATCTACATCAACCCATAGTTTTGGGTATCATTTTTTTCTCGTAAAAAACAAACTGTCCTTTTTATTAAATTGCTATAAAGCTAGAGAGTTCTCCATCAGAATAATTGCTTTAGTTTCTTTCGTTTTAGCAGAAACGATTTAAGAAAAAAAGATAAATCTTTCGAGGCTTTTGATTCTCACCAACTTTTCCGCCCATAAATTTAAAAGGATCAATGGAAATTAATATCTGGTTTTCTTTTTCATAAAAGGAGCTTTACCATAGCTGTAAATTTATTTTTGTGTGATGGTCCCAGTCGAGGGTCTTGATTGCGAAATCTGCACCTATGGTTATCTTGTAATTGGAGGAGAACTTGCCTGAAAATTAAGTCAGTAAATAAACAGAATCAATAAGAATCCGGGAATCCAAAAATCATGTCAGTAAATAAAATAAAGAGTGGTATTAAATAAAAATTAATAAACTAGAATAAGGAAATAATTTTGTTAAATTGAGATCGAGTATTCCTTGGTATAATTTTAAATTTAAATAAATAAAATAAAGACTGGTATTAAATGAAAATTAATAAACCAGAATAAGGAAATAATTTTGTTAAATTGAGATCGAGTATTCCTTGGTATAATTTTAAATTTAAATAAATAAAATAAAGACTGGTATTAAATGACAATTAATAAACTAGAATAAGGAAATAATTTTGTTAAATTGAGATCGAGTATTCCTTGGTACAATTTTAAATTTAAATAAATAAAATAAAGACTGGTATTAAATGAAAATTAATAAACCAGAATAAGGAAATAATTTTG